>ML781613.1:139607-152511 GCA_009831015.1 Picea engelmannii | reverse complement strand
CAAACCTTCCTTAACTTTAAAAACAAGAGACTAGCATTTTCATCAAACTTTTCTTTAGTCTCACATGCCTAGTTTTGGATTAGTCAACAACCCCAACTTGAAGTAATCATAACTTTGAACCTGTAATGTATAAAGATATGAAAGTGATAAACAATATTCTTCAGTGTGTTTAATGAAATTCCTCCAAGTTTCACTACTTGGAACCTCTCAGAAAAGGATTTATAGCAAAAATGGCATACCTTTCTGAATTCTGGCTTATTCTAGAGAGCGACCTTGTAGAGTGTTCCCCGCACAAAATGTTTGATGAATTGATTTGAAACTATTACACAGCATACTAAAGAATATCCCCTAACCAACACATTTTTTCTCACTGAATTTGGATTTGTTATGAAGAAGTTATGACGTTTTTACCCGAAAGGCCTAATTTTGACTAGTTTCGGGACTGGCCACAAACCCTATTTTCCACGGAGTGTAACTCCCAAAATAAAATGACCCACAAGCTTAATTTTTTACCACAGATACTTGGATATGTTTTCTCACTTTAATATCAATTTCACGGTCTAAATCATTATAGAAAAAAAAATTATAGAGAAAATGGTGAGATGACCTGTAAATAACATACCTTAGAAAGCACCATCAAAAGAATTTATCATTCCTTGCATTTCGGCCTTCTTTTCTTCGCCTTCACTCAGAATTCTAGTTTCAATATCCTTGGTTACCTCAGAAACATATATATATCCAATATGTTCAATTTTGATCCAAATGAGAGAGCCTTGCCTCTTATTTATACTCTCCAAGTAGCTTCCTTAAAAACATCTTCTAGGTCACTTGGCCCCACTTTCCTTATTTTAGGGTTGGGTCCACTTCTAATTTCTCCATTAAATTTATTATTGAAATAATTTATTTTTTTATTCACTTTGAATTATAATACACTCATCACTTCACTTTATTATTTACCTTTTAAAATATTTTAAACCACTTTGATTACTTTGACCTTTTCGGGCTTCTAGATGACATATGAGGGTCCTCCAACTTCGTAAGGCCATAACTCTCAAACCGTAAGGAGTTATGTGGCGTTCTACATACCACCAGAAATGGCATGACATGTACTATCCATATAGAATATTATTATCTAAAAATATATCATAACTCATACCATTACCCATCAAACAAACTTGGGTCCATTACCCAAACCTGGGGTCTCCAACTTCTCATGGCCATAACTCTCTAACCATGAGGAATTATGTGACGTTCCACATACCACCGGAAATGAAATGACAAGAACTATCCATATAGGATATTTTCCCTAACAAATTCACTTTCCTTCATCTCATTATTCCACAATTAATCATGGGTTCTCTTACTCCACAAAGCGTCATCCCGTGAGGGCTTTCACCATAAGGGGACCACTTTGGAGTTCATCCATATTTACTTCTTATCAACCATGACAAAACAATAATGAGTCATTTTTACATCAAACACTATTGGGTACATTAACCAAACCTTTGTGCTATGGGTATTTCTTCAAAGGTTGACATCAATGACAACCAACCTTAATCAACAATGTTCCCGATCTGAAACCACGGTTTACTTTTTGGCCTGCATTCGGGAATTATCCTTCACGCACATTCTCCCCTGAAACGATCCTCGACCATTGATATGTAGTACCCACGATATGTGACCTATCATGTCCCATAAACTCTGCATTTCCACTAGATTTATCCTGCTCCAGCTATATTTTCCCCTATCCTCCAGTTTATCACGCTACCACATCGGTTTAACACCTCACTAAGTTTTGAAAAAACATATTTCTCATAGAAATTTTTTATGGTGATAACAGGGGACACCAGCATCGGAAAGCTACATCCTTCAAGATCCTAAGGGAAGGGTACTACTGTACCACCCTTTTCTCCAATGTATTCACTATAGTAAGGGCATGCAATAAATGTCAAAAGTTTACGGGAAAACAAAAGTTTCTCTCACTTCCCCTGAAACCTATCACTACCAGTGGCCCCTTTCAGCAATGGGGATTATATTTCATAGGTGAGTTAAATCCACCCTCAAATGGGAAGAACAAGTGGATCCTCACTACCATTGACTACTTTACCAAATGGATCATTTTTGTGCCCACTAGGAATGCTACTGATAAGGTGATTATGAAATTTTTGGAAACTGATATCTTTTCCAGATTCGACTTCCCTAGAAAGCTTATAACAGAAAATTCCTAGGAATTTAAGTCCAAATCCATGATCGACTTATGTGGTAGAAATAACATCACCTTGACACATTACACACCCTATTATCCTTAGGGGAATGGGTTGGATGAGTCATCATACAAGACTCTCATCGGGATCATCAAGAATTTGTTGACTGAAAACAAGAAATCCTGGGACTCTAAACTTATGTACGGCTTGTGGGATGATAGGATCAGCACCAAGAGATCCTTGGGAACCTCTCCATTTTAGTTGGTCTATGGGATATATGTTGTCTTCCCTACTCAACTCAGTCTACCATTTCTAAAATTTCTACAGGAATAAATGGAGGAGACAAATGAAATCCATAGGATAACCATTCAGATTATAGAGGTTCAACAAAAGAGAGAAGCACTTAATCAGATAATTGAGGCCTACCAGAGAAAAATCAAGTCATCTTTTGACAAGAAAATCAAGAAGGAGATATTTCAAGAAGGTGACCTGGTCTTGAGGTGGGATTCCCAAAGGGAAGAAAAATATAAGCATGGTAAGTTTGATAATCGATGGTTTGTTCCTTTCAAGGTGGTTGAGGGTCTGGATAATAATAAATTTGTTCTGCACAATCTAGATGATACTGAGACTTTTGGAGGCCCAATAAATGGGCGCTTCCTCAAAAAATTGTTTTTCTTGAAATACTGAGGGGAGGTCCCTATTGTACCATAGATTCTTTCCTTTCTCATTTTTCTTCGTTAGTTTGTGTGCGAATAAAGGCTGCATAGCCCAACAAAGGCACTGGGGTGTGTTAGTGTTTCTAGTTTGATCTTCTTTTCGAGGAAAGGAAAACTTAGCGTGATCTCTAAATATGGTTAGAATAATTTTAAAGTTGGCAGACGGATAAAAATTTAGTAGGGGCGCTAAAGTAGTAGGTTCACCCAGATCGCAGATTGTAAAACTGTTCGACAGCTCACACCTCATTGTGGAAGTAAAAAGTGCCAGAACGTTAATCTCCTAGAGAGGTTCCGCAATTGAACCCATGGTATATCCTGTGAAGTACATGGCAATTGGTGGTTGATTACGGAAGTTGGAGCGGTGTGGATACAAACCACCCTCGACAACCTCCACAATTACGTGATAATATCACGTCTAGGGTCTAATCTAAGAGCTACACGTGACAAAAAAACTTGACATCAAGCCAAATCATCAAAGGAAAAGTCACGAGGACCATGCTTGCACTAATGAAATACCCAGTTGGTTCTAGCCAACTAGGAGGTTTGGAGAATACAACACATTCATCAGAGAAGGAGGGAGAAAAATAGGTTGTCCAATCCATAACGAGAAAACTTGTGCCAAACTCATTAATAAGTTGAGGTCAAATGTGAAGATCAACATGAATGTTATTTTAAAGGATTTGGTTATAAATGTAGATGAAATGAATCAAAGGAAGAATATAGTGCACAGGTCAGTACAAGAAGATATACATGGATGATAGACAGAAACAAAGGTAAGTTACAGGAAGTGGGAGTGAGGTTTTGAGAGGTAAGGAACCTGATCTACTGTTCTTAGAACCTCACAGGGAAGTGTTATCCCCAGTTAGAGCCAATGTTGAGACCTAATTTTGCACCCCTGTCCCTCCTCTCTATTTTCCATGTACCTTCATAAAAATAATTCCTCTTTTGGTTGGTAAAGTTAGTTTCCCATTGCTAAATGACTTGGTTTTCATCATTATCTTTCTTGATTGATTCTTTGCGCAATTTTTTTCTGTTTTCTTGAAGGATAATTTCATGTTGTGATTCGGTTAAAAATAATTTTCATCGTGTTTTCCATTGATTGAGCTTGCAGCAGGTCGGCCAAGTATTTTATGTGCATAGGGAACAACTGTGTACAAAATGTAGCAATTCAGAGCAGTCAATTTCGGGCTCATATTGTGAGAACAGACATGTTAAATTTGCAATGGTGGATATCCAACATGCCACTCAGATCAATGAATCTTTTACATTCGGAGTTCCAGAAATGAGCAAGGTTTAACTGAAGATTTATACAGACTTCACTCTATGAATTCGGTGTTTGGGCATCCGAGCTCATATTTTTTTAAGTCTCTCGAACCCCAAAGTGTCATAATTCTAGAGCATCGGAGACACGTAGCATTCATCTATGGCGACATGCGTAATTCATTTCAGGGCCTTTAGGTTATGTCATCTGCTCATTTCTAGGTGACACGTGTCACTCTCTTCATGAAGACACATTAGCGACAGTGACGTCAGATCCGAGATATTTTAGATCAGATCAAACTCAATTCTCTGGAGCCCTGAACTGTCGGAATGTCGAAGTACCCAAGCCCCCAAACATCAAAGAATCAAAAGGTTGACATGTAAGCTCTGGGATATTATCATTCTGTGAGATTTTGATGCATAGAAAAATCAGGCTCCTGAAGCATCAAATCCACAAAGTACCACGTCACTCCGTGAGTCCGGGCCTCCGGGAGGTATCCATACTTTGCATTCAAGAATTCCCAAACCCTGAAGAGTCGGAGACGTGTGGCAGTCATCAATTATGATGCATGGCACTCTTCTATCATGACACATGGCACCCTTTTTAAGAACCTTTGGGCATGTCATCTGTACTATTCTGGGTGACACATGTCATCCTTATTTTTGTGACAGATCAGCAATTCACATCATGCCGCCACATCAACTCCAGAATATTTTCACTACGGGAGATATGAATATTTTTCTCTACAAATCTCCCAAACATCAAAGATTCAGGGTCTCGAAGACCCAAAATATTTAAGGATTAATCCCAGGTTAATTAGAGAAAGTGTTGGTTAATGACTCCGGGAGTCCGGGCCTCCAAGAGATATAAATATTATGTTCTCTAAAACTCTTGAACATCAAATTACGAAGTGGATTATCTTCGTTAATGGAATATTTTTAAGTTTGAAAAAGGTGCAAAACCAGGGAACGTCGAGCCAGTCCACGTCATCAGATTTCTCATCTAGCAGTGGTTTTGTGATGGCCAACAGGTATAGAACAAAAGTTCTGAATCCGTTCCCTGCAACGCCACAACCAAGAAACTTGAGAAGCTATAATCTAAACTACAGAAAGAATATCAGAGAATCCAGGAAAGTGCCAGATGACTTGCTTCTTTCCTGCAGAAGATAAGTTGGGAAAAAAACATTGCCAACACATTCAGTTATCTCTAGTGGCCTCCAACAGTGCACAAGCATGCCATTTCTCGAATATAGAACTCATTTCAATCGCTCCTATTCATTTTTTGTCAAATCTCGGTTCACTATGGCATATGCATAAGTCTAGTTTCATTGCAAGTAGCATTTTTTAGTTGTTCAATTGCGAAAATCTTTTAAATTCATGCATAATAAGTGGTCTTTATGTGTGATAAGAACCACTCCTTTTTTTATTAATTAAATCTCAAAGTATACATTAATATACTCCATCCAGTGTTTAGTTAAGTTAATAATTTTTTTACAGCCGATGTGTGGAGCGAAGCTTTAGTTCCACACTGGTCGAGGGCCTCCACATTTGTGATAAATAGGCATCTTTTATATGTTCGAGGGGTTCAGTTTTTGGGGAGACGAAGATCAGTAAAACAATTGGTTGGACATGTTATGTTCACGAATTAAATCTCTCTACCTTGTTAATATACTATTGATGACAATGTATTTTTATCCAAATTCATATGTGTTTCTCTTATCTTGAATATAGTTTTGATTTGTGCAAAGTACATTTATTTTCCTTTAGCTATTGTATAAATTTTCTTTATTAATATGCAACCTATGAGAATAGTTATTCTTTGATGAAGATTTGTTTTTATTGCAACCTTTGGGAGTAACTATGTTTTGGGTATGTCATGTTTAATTCCTTTAAATGATATTTTAAGACTTAAACTTCTAGCAACAGATTGTTCATTGAATGGTTTGTTGTTTTCATTTGTTTCTTACCTTTATTGTCTCACTTGTTTGTCCTTAGTGTGACACCAGCCAAGGAGGACCCTCTTCCTTGTCATTTGTCCAACCCAACCATGCTCATGTTTTGGTAAACCAACCTTCTAACTGACCCATAAATAAAATAAAAAACCATTCATAACATGACGTGGCCTAGCTCTACCCTTTAGCAGTCAGGTGCAGACTTTAGGACCAACAAGTACTAAATTCAACAACTCCTTTAGTTTCATTTTCATCTCCTGCAATTTAGGAACTGACATTTGATAAGGTGTTTTCGCCATCAATTCCATTTTAGGTTTCAAGTCTATTGTAAAATCCAACTCTCTTTAAGGCGATAAACCTAGTAACTCTTCAGGAAGGACATCCCCAAAATCTTGAACTACAAGAAGGTTTTATAATCCTTCTGCCTCGCCCTTTTCATTTATCACTAAGATTTCATATAACTTGCATTTCTTGCACATGCTATTCTATAATTTTATGGAAGAAATAAAACTCAAGGAAACTCCCTGGTTTCTTCCTACAATCACTTTATTTTTCTCCAAATCATTTATCAAACTTAATTGTTTTGTCTTATAGTTAAGTATCGCATCATGAGATTCCAACCAATTCATTCCTATAACTATGTCATAAGATCCTAATATCGTGACATATAGGTTTTCCTTTGTTACAAATTCACCCAAGTTAATGCTACAGTATGTAACCTTTCCTCCAACCTTTTGTTTGGCACCCAATGCCATTTCTACGTATCTGAAATCATCTTGCTCGACTGCATTTACCTTGATTCTATTTAGCAGTGTACTAGAAATAAATCTCTTTGTAGCACCTATATCTATCAATATACTAAAAATTTTATCGACAATCATAACTGACATCTCAAGCATAGTGGATTGGTGCTCGGCCTGGAGGTTGTTCACTACAGCATGTATACTGTAGGATTTTCCTAAATCTCCAATAGTAGTGGGTCTTGATGATATGGCCACTTTAGCCTTCTCAATAGAACAGTCTCACTGGTAATGTGACTCTCCACATGTCTAACATCCAGTCTTTAGTCCAGTGCTCTTGGTCCCCAATGTAGAAGTTGTTGGTCTAACAGTCTATGATCCTAGTTTGTTCAGTTGAACATGCCTAAATTGTTATTGTTGTTGTGGAAGAAGTTGTTAAAGATAATTTGGTCCTCTGTAAGGAATCCTCTGCTGAGGATTCTATCATTTTTGTGTCGAGAACATAGATCCTCTGGCCGTATATTGTTTCCCATAAATCTGTCTGGCTGGTGTTTGATGTTGTTGTGCTCATGATGTCATCGGTACAGTCGGTCTAGAAAGAGTCTTTCCTCGACCCCCACTATTCAATTCTTCCTCATCTATGAGGGCCTTCTAAATTGCATCGTGCAATTTCTGAAGCATTAGGATCCTCACCTTCACACTAATGTTGAAGTTAAGGCCGAACAAAAAATTGTTGACCTTTAACTTCTCCTTGTTCAGATGCAAAGCATACCTAAGTTTCTCCATGAACCTAGCCTCGTACCCCGGCACTGTACGTCCACACTTTAATAAGGCGTTGAACTCATTATTATTTAGCTCAATGAATTCATCATATAAATACCTCTCCCGAAACCATTCCTCAAACAACTCCCATGACATGTCTTCAACGACCATTTTTAGTTGAGGTAGGAATGTCTTCCAACAAAGTATATAACTCCCTTTTAGTTGGAAGACCGTCATGTAGAACTTCATGTTGGAGGTGTAATCACGAAGTGTGAAGCACATCGCCATGTTCTCCAACCATGCCTCGATGGCTAAGTCATATGTGGCACCCCAGAACTCGGAAAACTTCACCTTCTCTAGTTCTTTGTGAATGCTACTACTACTAGTTGGAGTGTGTTGTGAACCCTCATCGGGCACAAATGCTCTGCCCTCATCTTAATCCAGGTGGTTTATCAATGCCTCTGACATCCTTTGGAAGAATCTCATCATACCTTACACATCTCCTACAGCAACATTCTCATGATCAGTAGTTTGCTTATCTCTCTGAGGGTTAGATCCCTCTGGCATGGAAATTATTGAGGTGTCACACCTCTTCCTCTAGTACCATGTCGTCTACATCCCATGCATCATCTAACCATGATTACCTGCGTGGAAAATTTCAAATTAATTAGGGATCCATCTTTAATCATTTAATTTTATCACAGTAGAAGGCATAACGGTCCAATTTCGTAGGGTTGAACCCTCTCTGATATCATATGTAAAGACCCCTTCGTTAACACATAATTTTAGTATATACATTGCAATTTTGTTTTGAAACATATATTAGAACAAGTGATATGTGACAATAGCATACATCAAGACTACAAGTCCTCTTCTAATATACATCATTACAAGGAAAGAAATAGTTACAACATCATGAATACTAATAGATTAATCATATCTCATAAATATATAAGGATGACTAACCCCTACCAACCTACCCTGCAAGGTTAGGACCTCCAAGACACATAATCAATGCTCAAGTCCAGGATTCATCTGATTGATTTTGACCATTTAAGGTCTCAGGAATGGCGATTGTTATGAAGAACATGGAGGTATCTATTTGTTGGATTAATAAGAGGGGGGGTGACTCAGTAATAGAGTAATTATAATCTTTTTTCTCCAAATAATCAAAGTTTTATATCAATGTAGAATTATTATCCAATAATGAGCAATAAGAAATGAACAATCACACACATACACAGTACACCAATGTTTTACGTGGAAACCCAAATCGGGAGAAAACCATGGAATGCTTTATCTTATATGTCTTGAAGAATTACATTCATTGGAAGCACCAACTTCTTTTGTTTTCCAGCTGCAAATGGAAGGAGGCTCCAACCCCCTAGTTTCTCAGGCCATAAATTGAGGGAAGCTCCAACTCCCCAATTCTCTGGCTACAACCCCCTATGCTCTCCATCTACAACCGGAAGGTGTCTACAACCACCTGTCCTTGCCCCGTCCAACTGCCTTGAAGTAGAAGTATAATGATGGAACCACTGTCACACTATCACTGTGAGATATATCATTGTAAACATGTAAAAATAAACCTGTACCAAACAACCTATACCAATAACCTGAACCATGCATCAACCTGTACCTGAACCTGTAATCAACTTGTACCATAAACAAGTGCATCAACCATGCACCAACCTGTATCGAATAATATATAGTCAACCTGTACCATAAAAAAGTGCAACCAACCATGTACCAAGTATGTACCAATCATGTTTCAAGTACTCATCAACTATGACTCATCAATATGTAACAACACCATCAACTATACACCTCATGTATGTGCCAACTCATCAACTACTTGTCTCAACCATGTACCCAACTCCCTCAACAAAAATCCCTCATCAATTTCATCATCCAAATATGATTTTTAACTCTGTAATAGACATGGTGTATATGATCACATACCTGCAAACCTTCCTTAACTTTAACAACAAGAGACTATCATTTTCATCAAATGTTTCTTTAGTCTCCCAAGACTAGTTTTGGATTTGTCAACAACCCTAACTTGAAATAATCATAATTTTGTACTTGTAATGAATAAATATATGAAACTGATACACAATGTTCTTGAGTGTGTTTTACGTAATTCCTCCTGGTGTCACTACTTGGAACCTCTGAGAAAAGGATTTATGAAAAAAATGGAACACCTTGTTGAATTATGGCTTATTCTAGAGAGAGACCTTGTAGAGCATGCCCCGCATGGAATATTTGTTGAATTGATATGAAAATGTTACAAAGAATACTATAGACTATACTCTAACCAAAAAAATTTGTCTTACTGAATTTGGATCTGTTATGAAGAAGTTATGACGTTTTTACCCGAAACACCTATTTTTGACTAGTTTCAGGACTATCCACAAACCCTATTTTCCACGGAGTGTAACTCAAAAAATACAACGACTCACAAGATGAATGTTTTATCAAAGATACTTGGATATGTTTCCTAATTGTGTAGAAATTTCACGGTCTGAATCATTCTAGAAAAAAATTTATTGTGAAAATGGTGAGACGACCTGAAAAAAACATACCTTAGAAAGCATCATCAAAAGAATCTATCCTTCCTTGAATTCTGGCCTTCTTTTCTTCACTTTCCTCATAAATTAGGCTTAGATATCCTTTGTTTACCTCAGAAAACTATAGGTGTTCAATATTCTCAAGTTTTTCTTAAATGAAAGAGCCTTGCCTCTTATTTATACTCTCCAAGTAGCTTCCTTAAAACATCTTCTAGGTCACTTTGCCCACTTTCCTTATTTTAGGGTTAACCCACTTCTAATTTCTCCATTAAATTTATTATTGAATTAATTTATTTTGTATTCACTTTGAATTATAGTACACTCATCACTTCACTTTATTATTTACCTTTTAAAATCTCTTAAACCACTTTGACTACTTTGACCTTTTAGGGCTTCTAGATGACATATGAGGGTCCTCCAACTTCGTAAGGCCATAACTCTCAAACCATAAGGAGTTATGTGACGTTCCAAATACCACTAGAAATGGAATGACATGTACTATACATATAGAATATTATTACCTAAAAATATATCAAAACTCATACCGTTATCCATCAAACAAACTTGGGTCCATTACCCAAACCTAGGTTCTTCAACTTCTCATGGCCATAACTCTCTAACCGTGAGGAGTTATGTGACGTTCCACATACCACCGGAAATGGAATGACAAGAAATATCCATATATGATAGTTTCATTGACAAATTAACTAGTGTTGATCTCATTATTCCACAAAGAAGCATGGGTTCTCTAACCATACTTCTAGGATAACTCAATCCACAAAGTGTCTTCCCATGAGGGATTTCACCATAAGGGGACCACTTTGGAGTTCATCCATTTCTACTTATTATCAACCATGAAAAGATAATAACAAATTATGTTGACATAAAACAATATTGTGTCCATTACTCAACCTTTTTTCTACGGGGATTTCTTCAAGGGTTGACATCAATGACAGTCAACCTTAATCAACAATCTCCTCCTTTGGCATTGATGGCAACACTCTGATGAAATACTGTAATCATATCACTCATGCTCCCCCTGGAACCATGCCTCTATCCTTTGCATTTACCCTTTGCATCTGATAAATCTCTCCCCCTTTGTCATCAATGGCAAAGGTATCTTTCCATATGCGGTTTCTCCCCCTGACTGAATTGTCCTCTTATGGTGTTTCCTCGTGTAAATCTAAGACATATAAGATAAGCATTCAAAAAGCATTAATTTTGGAGTATAAATAACTCCAATTATCTGGCGAATATATTCAAAGGATTCCCATGGAAGTGGTTTTGTGAAGATGTCTTCCACTTGTTCTTTTGTTACCACATACTCAACTCTAATGTTCTTTTCTGCAACCTGCTCCCATAGAAAGTGATACTTTATTGGAATGTTCTTCGTCTTGGAGTGCATCAACGAGTTCTTTGAGATACAGATGGTGCTTGTATTATCACAATAGATTGGAATGGGCTCATCATACTCAACCTGTATATCTGTCAGAGTTTGTTTCATCCAAAGAACCTGTGTACAACATGATGTTGCTGCAATATACTCTGCCTCGGCTGTAGATAAAGATATTGATGATTGTTTCTTTCTTATCCATGATACTAAACCCTCACCCAAGTAGAACACTGCTCCACCGGTGCTTCGTTGGTCATCAATAAAACCTACCCAATATGCATCTATGTAGGCAATAAGTGATAGATCCTTTCCTTTTGGATACCATAATCCAAACTCTTATGTTCCTTTGAGATATCTGAAAATCCTCTTCACTGCTAACACATGTGAATCCTTTGGTGATTCTTGAAATCGTACCACCTGTCCAACTGACTGCATTACATATGGTCTGGATGATGTCACATACAGTAGGTTGTCAATCATTCACCTATATTGCCTCTGATCTATAGACTTTGAATCATCATCTTTGCTCAACTTGCAACTGGTTTGCATGGGAGTGATAACTAGTTTGCAATCTTCCATTCCAAACCTCTTTATCATTTCTCTGATATAATTGGTTTGAGAAATAAAGATTCCTTGGTTGCTTTGACGTATCTGAAGTCCCAAAAATAAGGATAGTTCTCCATGTAATGACATTTCAAATTCATTCTGCATATATTTTGCAAATTTTTGGCTTAACCTGTCATCATCACTACCAAAAATAATATCATCAACATAAACTTCAATTAATAAAATATTACCTTCACTTACCTTAATGTAGAGGTTGATGTCTGCACTTCCTTTTCTGAACCCTTCCTGTTGCAGATACTTATCCAGTCTAGAGTACCATGCTCTAGGATCCTATTTTAGACCATACAAGGACTTCTTTAATTTACACACATAATCTGTGTTCTCTGACAACTAAAATCCTTCTGGTTGTTCAATGTAGACTTATTCTTCAAGTTCCCCATTCAGAAAATATGATTTTGCGTCCATCTGATATACTTTAGCATTTTTGGAGCATGCATAGGCTAAAAGAAACCGGATTTCTTCCATTATGGAAACTCGGGAAAATGTCTCTTCAAAGTCGATTCCTTCAATCTGTACATATCCTTTACATACCGATCTAGCTTTGTTCCTTGTAACTTGTCCATCTTCATTTAATTTATTCCTGAAAACCCATTTTGAACTGAACACATTCTTATTCTTTGGTCTTGGAACCAGTTCCCAAGTGTCATTTTTCTCTATTTGATCCAATTCTTCAATCATGG
>ML781613.1:101246-111786 GCA_009831015.1 Picea engelmannii | reverse complement strand
TTGATGGAGTGGTCTTCAATTTTTTCTTTCTCTTCTTTGCTTTGATATGTCTCCTCTAGATTTAGCCATAGATACTTGGCGGAAGTGCATTGCCCATGTTCTCTTTGATAGGGCTTGAGAGTCCACTAAGAATTGTCTTGAGAGCCAATGCATTATTCTTCTTTCCTTCCCTTTGAGCTGCAAACTTTGACATGTTCTTCAACGGAACATATCCACCGATGGTTTCCTTCCAAATAGCTGCTCCCATTGTCTTCAAATACACTCTCATCTCTAGTCTCCAAGTAGAATAGTTTTCCTCATCAAGGATTGTGATGTAGGAGCATCGCAAACATCAAGCGCGCCATCACGGAAGCAAAAGACAGTTGGAAGGTGTCCAGCACAAAATTTTGAAATTACCTTGAAGTTGATGTGAAAATCTTAAATGAAGTCATTAGAGAAGGAGAACACTTGTATAATGTAATGTAACTTGAGCGATTCACTCTCATCCTTAGTAGATGGAGGCATTTATGAAATTAAATGTAAGTAGGTAGAATTGAATGTGTAGATTAGACAATTTTAGAAGTAAAGAGGGAAACGAGATATAGACACCCTCATTGTGTATTGTAACGTTATGGAGAATGAAACAACATTGTTGAGAAGAGAAAGAGCATGCAGAGAGCTGTGTAAGAACACCCATGTACAGATATTTGGATTAATAGAAAGAGTTTGATTCAAATTCATGGTTCGTGTTTGTTCTATGTGTATCGATGTTGAATGATATGCTCATGAATGTTTGCTTCCTATTATACATTTGCTTTATGTATGGTGTATATGATTTCATGTTTGAGTTGAAGTCTGAGAGGAAGTAGAATGAGTTTCAATTGTTTTTCTGTCTGAGTGAGAGATTTCCTGCAAGGAATGCAGTCAAATTGTCCGCAAGGAGTACGTTGACAAAGGGTTCAGATAGTTAGCTTTTTTCTCATTTCCATAGAAGTGTATATAGACACAGGAGTCGTGCAAGGAGTGTGCAGGCCAAGTGAAGCTTCAGGGTCATGAACCTGAGAGAAGAGTTCAGAGACTACTGCTACAGGTGTGCGCAGGGTCGAAGGGATTTCAACACTTAGGAAGTGGTTGTAAGTTTTCCGCAAGGAGTGCGTGCAATTGTTCTCTAAAGGACGCAGAGTCATGGAAAGTTCAAAGGTATCTGAAGCCTTCAAAGTCATTGAAGGGAGACAAAGAGACTAAGTCTTCAAAGTGGTTGAAGAAAGCGTAGCAACGTCGAGATGTAGGACGACAAGTTCTGTGGAGAGGAGTACCTTGGTTAGTTGCGTAGAAGTTCTCAAAGGGAAAAGATGGACGGTCGAAATTCTCTGAGGATAATTCATGAATTTCCGTGAGTCGTTAGATCTCACAGAGAAGCAGATAAGTTATGGTGGAAGTGTCGAAGGGTTCAAAGCTAAGGACTAGCAGGACCGTTGATCTGAGCCATAAAGAGCCGTCGGATTTATGCGTGGACACGTGCATTGGGGTTTCATGGATGGAAGTCCCGTGAACATCGCAGCAGGAATCGCGATATCATGAAACACGATATCCCGAAATCCAAGAGAACAGTGTGGGGCCACAGGAGTTAGCGAAGTGGAAAGGTGGCGCGATGTTTCAGAGTTTCATGGAGTGAAATCTTGAACTCATTGCATCAGGATTCGTGATACCGCAAAATCCAAAATCCCGACAGAAGTGACGTGGCGTTGAAAAGTCAGACTCGCGAGCGCATCGGAGTTTCGTAAAATCGGGATTCGGGAGTCGGTGAAACAAGTTGTTTGACATCATGAGTACCGAAATCGTGATAGGTAAAATCTCGAAGGAAAAGGGGAAGTCAGCGTTGACTGTATCGGGATTCGGGGATCCGAGAGTCCAACGCTCGACCACCAGATTCGCGAAGTCGTGAAGTCTGATCTCCTAGTGTAAAGAGGGGATCCCGTGAGAGTTGTTGTGGGTGCAGAGTTTCCTGATAGGGAAATAGAAGAACCATTTGGACTTCTTCAGGCCGTGGAGGAAATAAATATCCTGTGTTGACGTGGACATACCGACCTGCGGGTTGTGTAGGGAGGGCGTCGACATCAGTTTGGTATCAGAGAACAGAAAGGTTCTTTGATTTCTGTAGCAGAGAGAAGAAGAGAATTCACCATGCTGCCAAGGAGAAGGGACAGGCAATCACCTGATCCAGAGGATAGGGAAATGTCACGAAGAAGAGGCAGGCAGATGCAAAATCCAGATATGGAGAGAGAAATGCGTGATCTACGAGCTAGACTCGAAGACATGGAGACAACACAAAGGCATATAGTCGGTGCTGGGGATCTGATTGATTCCAAAGGTGAGATTTAGGATGAACATGAAGAAGAAGTTGTAACTGAAGATGCATCAAACGAACGTTTGATCAGAGCTATTGCAAGGATGGGTGCAAGAGAAAAGATGGACATTCCAGTTTTTGAGGGAAACTTGGATGCAGAGGAGCTTCTAGACTGGATTAGAGCTCTGGACACATACTTCTACTATGAAGATGTCGAAGAGGACAAGAAATTCAAGCATGTTATCACAAGATTAAAGGGACATTTGTGGTGGGATGAGCTACAAGTTGACAGACGCTGCAAGGGCAAGCAGAAGATAAAAAGCTGTGATAGAATGATCGCAAAGCTAAAGGCGAAATTCATCACTAGGGATTACCAGATTACTCTGTTCAGGAGGATGCAAAACCTGAGACAGAAACCGATGTCGGTGAAGGAATACACTGAGGAATTCTATAAACTAAACATCAGGGCAGGTCATCGGGAAAGCAATGATGAAAAAGTTGTCAGATACATGAATGGTCTGAGATATGACATTCAGGATGAAATGAGCATGGTAACCATTCGAATGGTGGAAGATGCTTATCAGATGGCTCTGAAAGTAGAAGAGAAGTTGATCTGAAAGAAGGGTCAGAGAGGCCGAGGCAGAAGTCAGCCCAGAGGTAAGTCAGTTGCCCAGGATAAATATCACAAGCCCAAGGAAGACTGGAAGAAACCTCAGATTCGAACTGAGAGAGGTGGAACCTCACAGCGAGGGCAACATGTTGAACAGAGAGGACAACATACTGAGAAGAAAGGAGATTATGCTGACAATAATACTTTTCCTCGTACTAGAGGTAGAGGAGGAGGAAGAGGTGGAGTGATAAAATGCTTCACATGTGGAAAGAATGGGCACAAGTCTTACGAGTGTCCAGATAGAAAGAAGGAAAATGGAGAAGCTCACATCGCCGAAGAACAGAGGTGGGATGTTGAGGCAGAAGATGCTGAAGGCAGAAGATCGTTGATGATGCGAAAAGATCTTTTGACACCAGAGAAAGAGGTGGAGAGTTCAATCCAAAGAACCAGACTTTTCAGGACTGCTTGCAAGACCAAGGACAGGGTATGAAAGGTCATTGTAGATAGTGGTAGCATGGATAATCTCGTTTCAACCGAGATGGTAGAGAAGCTGGAGCTGGAGAGGATTGATCATCCGAGCCCGTACATAATTTTGTGGCTACAAAAGGGACATCAGGTAACTGTCACTAAACAATGTTTAGTTGAATTCAATATAGGAGGATATAATGATAAAATACTCTGTGATGTCATTCCTATGGATGTTTGTCATCTATTGTTGGGTAGACCATGGAAATATGATAGGAATGTGATTCATGATGGGAGAATGAACACATACACCCTAGAGAAGAATGGGAGGACACACATGTTGCTTCCAATTAAGGATAAGGAGGTGAAGCTGGAAGTAAGCAACACAGTACTTCTCATGAGTGGGAAGTAACTTCTTATAGAGATTAAGAAGAAGGAGGAGCCACAGTTCATCGTGGTCAGAAAACCAAAGATTGTTTTGACCAGCACAAGGGTGGATGATTTACGAGAAGAGATTCGGGAACTGCTAGAGGAGTTCGCTGACATAGTAGTGGATGAATTACCTTGTTCGTTGCCACCGATTAGAAGCGTGAGTCATCACATTGATCTCATACCAGGAGCCAGTTTTCCAAACAAAGTTGCGTACAGATTGACCCCGCAAGAGAATGAAGAGTTCAAAAGACAAGTCCAGGATTTGTTGGACAAAGGTTTGGTCAGGGAAAGCTTGAGTCCATGTGCTATTCCAACAGTACTCTGTCCGAAGAAAGATGGAGGCTGGAGGATGTGTACTGACTTGAGGGTGATTAATAAGATAACTATCAGGTACAGATTTCCATTGCCGAGGATGGATGATCTGATGGATTGCCTGAGTGGAGCAAAATTCTTTTCAAAGATTGATTTGAAAATTGGTTATCATCAAATCCGCATGAGAGAAGGTGATGAATGGAAGACAGCATTCAAAACCAATGAAGGGTTGTATGAATGGATTGTGATGCCATTTGGCTTAACAAATGCGCCAAGTAACTTCATGAGATTGACGAATGAAGTCCTGAGGGAGTTCATCAAAAAAATTGTTATCGTGTATTTGGATGACATACTGGTTTACAGTACAACAGTGGTAGAACATCTGAAGCATTTGGCTACTGTAATGCAGAAGTTACAGCAGGAGAAGCTATTGATAAACATGAAAAAGTCCTCATTCATGAAGACATAACTCATTTACTTGGGATTTTTTATTTCTGCAAATGAGTTAAGGATGGATCCGGATAAGGTAGAGGTAATCAAGAATTGGCCATCACCGAAGAATATATTTGAGGTGAGAAGTTTTCACGGATTGGCTAGTTTCTACCGAAAGTTCATCAGGAATTTCAGTGGGGTTAGTGCAGCAATGATGGATAAAGTGAAGAAAAGACATAAGTCTTTTCACTGGACAGAAGAGGCCGAGAAGAGTTTCAATTTGTTGAAACAGAAAATCACGGAACAACCGATTATGGTGTTGCCAGATTTTCGAAAAACATTTCAAGTGAAATGCGATGCAAGTGGGTTTGCAATTGGGGCAGTCTTGAGTTAGGAAGATAGGCTAGTGGCATATTTCAGCAAGAAGCTGAATGAGTCGAAAGTAAAATACTCCACTTATGATAAGGAGTTTTATGCTATTATACAGGCATTAAAGAAATGGAGGCATTGTTTGATCCCGAAAGAGTTTGTCTTATACAGTGACAATAGTGCATTGCAGTTTGTGACTCAACAGGAGAAGTTGAATCAAAGACATGTCAAATGGGTTGAGTATATGTAGAATTTCACTTTTGTGATTAAACATATTTCTGGTACTGCTAACAAAGTTTTTGATGCTTTGAGCAGGAAGTGTTTGTTGTTGCAGGAGTTCCGAGTCAAAACGTTGGGTTTTGATGATCTCAGGAACATGTACGTAGATGATCGGGATTTTAAAGAGGCGTATGAAGAAACTGAGAATCTAGTTCTTAGGGATAGAATCCAATGGGTAGAGTACATGATGCAGGAAGGGTTGTTGTTCAGGGGCAATCAACTGTGTATTCTGAAATGCTCCATGAGGGAGAATCTGCTAAAGGAGAAACACAGTGGAGAATTGGCAGGGCACTTTGGCCATGACAAGACATTCGCGAAATTGAATGAGACATATTTTTGGCTGGGAATGCGAGCAGATGTCAAGAGATTCATGGACAGATGCAGAATTTTCCAGCATTCGAAGGGAAGGAGACAAAATGCAGGGTTTTATCAACCATTTCCCATACCAGAGAGGTTGTGGGATGAAATTAGCATGGATTTTGTATTGGGGTTTCCAAGAACACAAAGAGGTTTTGATTCAATCTTTGTAGTAATGGATAGATTTTCCAAGATGGCACACTTCATTCCATGTCAGAAGACTAGTGACGCAACTCACATTGCGAACTTGTTTTTCAAAGAGGTCATGCGACTTCATGGGTTGCCGAGGAGTATAGTTTCGGATCGAGATAATAATTTCATAGGGAATTTTTGGAGGACCTTATGGAAGAAGCTGGGAAATAACTTGTTGTTTAGTTCTTCTTATCATCCTCGGATGGATGGATAGACGGAAGTAGTAAATAGAAGTCTGTGAGACTTACTGAGAAGCTTGGTGACAGAGCACCACAGCCAGTGGGATAACATATTACCATAGGCAGAATTTGCTTATAATGACTCAGTTAACAGGAGCACAGGGCAGAGTCCATTTCAGGTTGTCTATGGCATGTAGCCGAGAGGAATTTCTGAAATGAGAGATTCAGAATAGACTGCGACTAGGAGTGCTAGTGCAGAAGAATTCGCAGAGGCGATGAAAGAACTTCACAGCCATGTGAAGGAGTGACTATAGAATTCAAGCCAGGAATACAAGCATAGAGCAGATTAACACAGAAGACAACTTCAGTTTGAGGTTGGTGACCTGATTCTGGCACATTTGAGAAGGGAAAGGTTCCCGAGAGGAACATATAATAAGCTGAAGATGAAGAAAATCGGACCATGTAGGGTCTTGAAGAAATTTGGGACAAATGCTTATGATATTGAATTACCCGATGGGATCGAAATTTCTCCGATATTCAATATCTCAGATTTGTACCCATATAAAGCTGAAGAAACAGGGATAGGAAATGAACAACCAGTGATCCAGTGGACAAAGAAGATGCCAGTTGCATATAATCCACGGATGGAGCGCATACTGGATAAAAGAGTAAGCAAGAAGACCAGGAGGAAATAATATTTTGAATATCTTATCAAGTGGAAGAACCATCCAGTTGAAGATGCCAGCTGGGAGAATGAAGCCGAGATCTAGAAGCATAGACAGACAGTGCGTGAGCTCATGGATAGGAGCCCATGAAATTTTTCAAGCGACGGAGTATGATGCAGGAGCATCGCCAACATCAAGTGAACCAGCGCGAAAGCAAAAGACAGTTGGAAGGTGTCCAACGCAAAATTTTGAAATTACCTTGAAGTTGATGCAAAAATCTTAAATGAAGTCATTAAAGAAGGAGCGCACTTGTATAATGTAACAGACCTTGAGAAATTCACTCTCATCCTTAGTAGATGGAGGCATTTATGAAATTAAATGTAAGTAGGTAGAATTGAATGTGTAGATTAGATAGTTTTAGAAGGAAAGAGGGAAACAGGATATAAACACCTATTAGCAAATGCTTAACAGGTAGCGTATGCTTGTCATTGATGGAAAGTAAAACAGTGAAGATGGCAGGATCAGAGTGTGGATCGATGGACAAACAGGAACAACGTAGGCTCAAGAGGAATTAGCGCGGAGTCAAAATTCTTCCAAGTAAGAAGGATGTGTAAGCTTGCAGGAGAAGCGTCGCTGATCGTTGGATCCCATCCAAAATTCCCGACAGCATGAGGGTCGTCAGATCTGAATAAAGACAAGAAGAGTGCACGCTGAAGAGGAGGATAGATCTCAGGCGTTAGATCTGAGCGCAGGATCCAACCACCGTTGGATCGAGGAAAACCTGCATGGTGTTTAAAGTGCAAGGAGAAAAGGGGCTCACAAAATCCTGAAAGAAGGAGGACCGTCCATCTCAAGGGGTTATGTGGACCGTTGATATGATTCCATGTCGGGGTTTCGAGGATTGCGATTTGAAGAGTTCAAATAATAATAACCGCAGGAATCGCGAAATCGCGATATGCGATACCCTGATATAATCTCGACCATTGGACCGAGGACAAATATGGATCGTTGATTCCATTCCTTGTCGGAGTTTCAGGGATCGAGAGTTGGACATGTCAAAATTTATTGATATCATGAACCCCAAAATTGCGATGTGTGAAATCTCGACTGAATCTGAACAGTCAGATCAAGATGTGATCTAGACCGTCGACCCGACTCACGTCAGCAGACCAAGTCAGCTAGGAACATGTGGCACAACCAGGTAATGACAAGTGTCAGGATGATTCAACACTTCAGGCACATGTAAGTCAAGAACCAGAGTGACACGTGGCAGTATTCAACATGTGTCAATCCACGTGTGACGTCAGCAAATATACACCACTTCAGAGTTTCGGGGATCGCAACATGGAGAGGCAAGTAAACAGTGCAACAGAAATGTCGAAATCGCGATATGCGATATCACGAAGTATTTGCAACCGTCCAATCAAGAAGTGATCTGGACCGTTGATCTGACTTCTTCACGGGGTTTCGTGGATCGAGATTTGGAAGTGACAAGAACATTCACCACATGAATGTTGAAATCGCGATATGCGAACTCGCGAAATGATCTAAGCCGTCAGATCAAGCGTTAATTAGGACCGTTGATCCCACGCTGTTTCAGGGTATTGGGGATCGCAACTTGGAGAGTCGAGATGCCTCATCTCCAGACTCGCGAAATGTGAAATAGTGAAAGCGCCTTATGCATAAGGCTGTGGTCACAGCCCTTGGACACATCAGCGAGAGATGGAGGAAAGAGATAGAGCAACCAAGCTCATTTTCGGGGATCGCGACTTGGAGAGGCAAGAACGATACAAAAGGTGACACGACAGGAATGGAGCCCTTCCTCGATACCCCACCATTCCGGACCCTGCCCCCCCCAATATTAAAGGAAAAAAGGCAAGGGGGGTCTAGAATCGCTTGAGCATCATTGATCTAGGTGCTTTAATCCTGACCGCTCGAGAGATGCGTGCCCAATTCCAGACCCCCCCCCCCCTCCGCCTAAAGATAGAATAGCAAGGGGGCTCCAGAATCAAATCTCGACCGTAGATCTTGGAGCACAGATTATGGCCGTCCAGATTTTCTCGCTGCATATCCAATGGTGCAGATGAATGTGAACAAGATCGGAGGGCAACTGTAGCACGACATAGTAGAACTACCAGAAACCAGTGATGACGTCTGCTAGAGAATTCGAAGAGACCTATGTGTGATCACTAGAGGAGATGAAGAGTCTCCAAGCTTCGTCTAGTAAAGGAAGACTATTCTTAGAAGGGATTGACAGATGGATGGGCATTGAGGCCTGTATCTGAAAAAGAGAAGGTGAGCTCGACTTTCACAGAGAAGACAAAGAGTCTCAACTGCCAGAGAGGATAAGGAATCTCAGTATAACATACAGTGATGCTGGACACGCAGGGCAAACCACCAGAGAAGCTGAACAGTCACGATGATGATTAGACAGAGCACTCGAGAGGTGGAGGATAACGGTGCAGAGTCAACATGCAGAGGCATTGCGAACATTGCATGCACAAGGTGCACAGAAGCTATAAATACACGGTACAGAGAAGAGATGGAGTTGCAGTTGTTTTTGGAGTTTGTTGTGGGAGTTGTTGGTGAAGGTGATTCATGTGTGAAGAAGGAGGAGAGTGTAGCAACTAAAGAGAACAGAAGAGGAACTGTGCAGGGAATGGACATGGTGCACAGATCATAAAAATCAGAAGAACGGACAGCGCAATTGATCTGTGCAGAAAGGCAATGAGGTAAACAAAGCAACGAAATGCAGCAGAACAGTGATCAGTCTGGTAAGCCATTGTTGAACATCATATCACTGTAATAAGTTCCAGTAGCAAAGATTTATATTTCAGGGTGGTTGGGAGGAGCTAGGGAGGGCTGGTGTCCTCAAAGGTTCAAGTGGGTGCTTGAACACAGAGAGTTGGTGCTTCCTTCTAGTCAATGCTAGAGAAACTAGGGAGTTGGTGCTTCCTTCTAGTTGGTGCTAGAGAAACCAGGGAGTTGGTGCTTCCTTCTAGTTGGTGCTAGAGAAACCAGGGAGTTGGTGCTTCCTTCTAGTGGGTGCTAGAGAAAATAGATAATTGGTGCTCTCAGCAGGTTGCAGCTTGCAAAACTGAGGTTGTAGCCTCATTATGAGTTGGTGCTCATATGTATGATACTGTAAAGAGTGTAACTATTACTTATCATATAAAGAAAAAGATGTTTTTACCCTGCTTGGGTTTCCTCGGGAAATATCTATCTCTATGTTTCTCATATATGTGAATGATGCTGAAAGTGCCATTGTTTATTTCGTTGCATTATTGTGATCATCATTCAGTGTCTCTACAAAGAGTTTAAAAGAACCATAATTGTTTAATAATGGTAACAACTGATTCACCCCCCCCTCTCAATTGTCCAACAATTGGTATCAGAGTCGGCCCCTTTTATCTAAGGGTAGATCCTAGAGCTTAAACATGTCAAGCCATGAAGGAAATTCAACCAATAAGGCCCCTCTGTTCAATGGAACAAACTTTGCCTTCTGGAAAGTTAGAATGAGAACCTACATAATGGCTTTAGGTGCAGATGTCTGGGATGTGGTAGATACTGGTTATGTAAAGCTAGTTGTGCTAGCTAATAAGGATGACAAACTAGAATTTAGCTTCAACTCTAAGGCTATGAACTCTATCTTGAGTGGGCTTGCAGAAGAAGAATTCATAAAAGTTATGTACCTAGAAACTGCCAAAGAAATGTGGGACAAACTCATTAACATTTATGAGGGTAATGAGAAGGTAAAGGATGCAAAGTTTCAAACCTAGAGAATACAGTTTGAGCAGTTGAAGATGAAGGAAGATGAAACTATTGGAAAATACTTTCTGAGAATAGAAGAAATGGTAAATGCAATGAAGGCACTTGGTGAAACAATTGGGGAACCTTCTTTAGTTCAGAAAATCTTGAGATC
>ML781613.1:74847-88437 GCA_009831015.1 Picea engelmannii | reverse complement strand
ATAAAGTGACATCATCTTTATGGGAAAGGGACATATTACTGTATTAAATTGATAGAAAGTGAAACTTACAACCTAAGCCTTGATGTTGTAGATCTCCTTTCGATGGCTCCTAGATCTGACACACACACTTGCTCATGCATGAACAAAATCAACCACTTTTGATGACCTTGCTGGTGTCTCTAGCTGATGTAGCATCAGTCCTTCATACAATCTTACACTAATTCTCCAATCAATATCTTGATAGTTTGCTTCTAACCTTTTCCATGAAAAATCTCCTCAATATATAGGAGAAGATATATTAGTTACTTGGATAGGAAATGATCCCAAGATATCAGGAAAACCAGTACTTAGATAACCATTCGCTAGCCAACTCATCCTTCTCGAAGATTCCCTTCTAGAAGGCTCGAGAAATTCATATTTTTCCTCTTTAATAATATGTTCGCACCCTGACAGTTAGGTACAGTGCGAACCTCTCACACCCCAACTTAATGTAGCCTGCGAGAATCAGGATTCTTGCAGGAAAATATATAGGTAGCTTGCGAACCTTCTTTAAAAGTATGATTTCTGGAAGCAGACAAATGTAACTTTTCTCAGGAAAGTGTTCTTAGTGAAGAGCTTGATTTTCCATCATCATAACATCATCACGATGACCAAAATTGTGGATAACAGAATGCCCCCCAAATTCTGAGAGTGGAACCAGTGACAGTCGATAGACTTTGTAAGTTGCATGTGTGTGTCAAGAACCAAGAGCACATCTAATCGGAAACCTGCAAACATCCAAGCATCGGCAGAATATCATGTATACCAATTTATGAGGTAGGCATTCCCTTACTCAGATCATAGACTGCTGACATCATAAACAAAGGTCATGGCCACCAATCATACACTATGGATCCATGTCGTCGCAATATAGCACAGACACTTGAATACAATGTGGATCCATGCGACAAATTTTAAATCAAGACGACATAGCCACGAAACATACACAGTGGATCTATGTGTCGCAAATTATACACACTCCATCGCAACCTGGATCACAAAGATCATATCCAGGGTCTTCAATCTCATCGCCCAAAGTACGAATCTAACCATGTGATTACATGTGTCGAAGTCGAACATGTTAGAAACCACTTGATTACCAGTCATTGACGTAACCGTTAACAAGTGCGAGGGAAATCACCATTGATGTCAATGACTTCCAAGGTACTATAGTACAATCCATCGACTGTGAATAAAGGATTTGATGTCGAACACTCAACGGAATCTCTCGATCAGGGGTCAATGATGTAAACCCACTGTCGAAAGCGAGGAAACTTGCCATTGAGGCATGCAAGCTCCAAGGTACTGAATAATTTCTAAGCCTTGATTCTGGATAATGTGTTGAAGTCAATGGAATAAGACTCGTCACAGGAGGGCCTTGATGTATCCCCCATCAATGACACGAAATGAGTAACTGAGTTTGAAAGTGAAACAGAGTATGTGGAAATTGGATTTTGGACACAGGGAAGGCTGACACGGAGTGAAAGGATAACTACATATGGCCGACTCAATAGAGGTTTCAGACAGACTTCTCTTGAACATATGAATGACACGACCAATGATTTGGCAACATTGACTCAAATACAACACATGGAAAGACCTTATTATAAAATCRAATGAGAGACAAATGGATTTCCCAAACCGGCTTCGAATAATGAATAGGGGGTGTCATGTTCAAAAGYGACACTTACTGCCAATCAATTAAAGATGAAACATATCCCTTTCCCAAATTTTCCCCCACCATTTCTGGCAAGTACCTCTTTATTTTTACGCAAGCTTGAAGAGGATCACATATGCTTGTTGATATAATCTCATCCTTCGGACAAGTCCCTCAGAGTATTTTTAACGAACCCTAGGAAGGAGTGGTTCAGTCCCATTACGGGTCTGTCAATGTTTGTTTAACGAGTCCAAAGATAGTAAACTTGAAGGTTTTTCAAGATTATAGAGTTTGGAAAAACACTTAAAAGAGAACTCTCTTAGTTCCTTTTTCGTACAATAGTCCAATGAGACCGAAAAAGGGTTAAATTATCGCTCGAAGGACGCATACTTCAAATATTTTATCGAGCGTGAAAATAGCAAGGTCGCTCGGAGATCTTTTCCTCTTTAGAGAGTCTAAAAAGAGCTTAAAGACAACTCCAGGGGGGTTCCTTTTTCGTATAACCACAGCGAGCTCGAAAAAGAGATAAAACGACGCTCGATCACATTCTTATGTTTTTCACAAGCGCAATAACGGACAAAAGGCACTCGAGGTTTTATGTCAAACCCATAACAAACAATCAAAATCACACCACACCAGGTAAAAATTATGTTCATAATCATCCATATTTGTCACCTGCAAGTCACTTCACTCATTTTCACATTAGTGATTAGGTTTAAATAATCAATAATCATAAAAAACCCACATTTGATATAGTAAAAAGTAATTAAAATGAGTCAATAACAAAATTTACCATACCATTTCACACTTTTACCATTTAGTTCAAAAACCCTCATTTTAACCTCTACCTTCGGTGTCGATTTTCGAGAGCTATGGGTGATCATTTGACGAGCCGTCAACAACATTTTGGTAAGTTCTTCGTCCCTGATCTTTTCATGGTTCAAAATTATGATTTCATTGGTAAAACGTTCAGTTTTAACTTAGTTTTTTGAACCCTTTGCGCGTGGAGGCATTCTCGCAGGTGGCCCATACGGGACCTGCACGAATGACTCATTCTCGCAGGTGGGCCTTAAGCCACCTACGAGAATTTCACACTGTGTAAAGTAGGTCACCTGCGAACAACGCATAATTCAAAAATTTATGCAACGTTTAGCCAATAGCAAGAATTTATCTCATTAATAAGATCATTAACCATGTTTGTATGTTTCTTATGCAGGTTACTAGCCACAATCATGGTGTTAGAGTGGTGGGAATGAGAGCATGAGGAGGACAATGCCAATGCCGAAAACCATCCTCCCACCATAGCTTCACTAAGAGACTGTGGTCTCTTAAAATACTTCCGCATCTCGGGCATGAGAGCCCAAGTTCGATTACTGGAGTACCTAGTCCGAATGTGGGATCCGGACCAGCAAGTTTTCATCATGGGAGCTCATACATTAACTATTGACATCGAGGACATCTATTTCTTGACTGGATTATCCAGGTGTGGGTCCTATGTCAGTCTGACCGGTAGCAAAGCAGGGGGTTTAAAAATGAGTGAATATTGCAACCAGTACTGCGTACCTGAGGCCGAAAGAAAGAAAGGGAAAGTGGAAATTTGGGGAGTAACTGACTTGACTCTCCGCACTATTCTCTTTACCATTGCTCAGATGGTAGGAAGTGTTGCTCCACATATGGCTCTGCAGATCTATTTCCAGTATGACATCGAGTGTACTGAGCCCCGGGTGTTTAACTGGGTTGACACAGTATTACGCAATATCAAGAAACAATTGACTAAGTGCAGGTGTGGAGATCTGAAACAGTTTGGATATGGGTCTTTGTTAGTGTCCTTCTTCCTAGAGAGGTTCCATGTGCTTTGATTGTAGGCTGAGTGGAACTTTCCGGGTCCTAGGGATCCGAGGATGTTACGGTGGTGTCGGCTCATGGCCCAACATGTGGCAGGACCTATCGTCAAATATGACGATATTTTCTTCGACTGGTTGCAGAACCAGATGCTGATGGTGGACGACTACGCATATGTCGGGTTGGATTTTTGAGGAGATCCGGATCTAGCACTTCCTGAAGACACTCAGTGGGGAGACCTCGGTAAGAAGTACACAATTTTTTTGTTTTTAAATGTTTTTGAATTTTTATCATATTTAAATGTTTTTGTTTTTACAGATTTACCCAAAGACTAACACCAAATACTTGTTGATAACACAGACGTTGGACCATATTGACCTGCTGGTAGTTCTCCTATCCAGCGACGAGGAGAAGCAGCAGTAGCAGTTCCACAGTACGCCGAGGATTATCTGACGGTGGAGAAAAATTTAGAGGGTCTGATGGCAGATGTTCCAGATATGACTCTGGAAGAGATTCCACGACGCTATCAGTGTCACACTGTGGGGGTTTCTGCATCTATGGGTCGACTGCTCCGCAGAGTTGTTAGGACATTAGTGTGTTATCATGAACGTCATCCATGATTTTATTATGTAGAAGCTATGAGCTTCAATTTTTGATATTTTGGTCTTCGGACAAACATTTTGTAAAAACAAACTCTTTTGATCGTTATATATACACGGCTTCTATTGGTTTACTTTACATTGTGTACATTTTAATGTGTTTGATTTATAAATGATTTAAATGCTTGTCCAATACATAATTAGCTAAAGCATCTGTTAATGTATTGAGACATCTAGGAATATGATGATATTCAATGTGATCAAAATGTCGTTCCAAGAGGCAAATCCGCAAATATACCCTCAATAAAGTAGGACTTCGAATAGAGTAGACATTACTTAGCTGTAGTACTACAAGCTGTGAGTCAAGTCGCACAACCAAATGACGAATTATGAGAGAGATAGCATCAACCAATAACTCAATAACGACACTATACTTTGCGATGTTGTTGGTTGCCCGGCCAAGGCATACACCTCGTAAAGATATAAGCTCGTTTGTTGGGGCATAGATTTCCCATGCAGTGGAAGCTAGGTTCTGAGTACTACGGATAGAACCATCGGCGAAGCCAATATAAGGTAGCGAATACTCCGACATCTGGCAATCAAACACAATTTCATGTAAGGGCAGAGACCAGATAACGTTAAAAGAAAACCAAAGTAACACACACACAGTATGATACATAAAATACAAGTACTCGTGCACAAATGACTTATGCATAGTACTTCTTTAAGTACAACCCATTCCTGGGTTCACTCAAAGGTACACCATCATAATCCACCAGATCATATGCTCCTTTTTCCAAAACTTTGCTAACAATGTAAGGACCACGCCACATTGGTTCGAACTTCCCAGCTCCTAAGACATCTTTATCTTGTTCATATAGAAGAACAAGATCTCCTTCAGAGAAGACATGAGGTTTGACATGCTTGTCATATTGTGCCTTAACACGTTTCTTCTGGGCTTCTATTACAAGAGTAGCATTGCGGCGAGTCTTGTCTAATCGCATCAGATACAAAAGACGTTCCTCTTCGGCAGAAGTATTGGGTAAGAGTTCTACAGCTAGTTTCAAAGAAGGTATTTCACATTCTATTGGCAGAATGGCTTCCATGCCATAAACTAAACGAAAGGGTGTAAATCCCATAGCAGATTTAACAGATGTTCGATATGCCCATAATGTCGAAAACGACATCATGTGCCAGCTGGTTTTATGAATTCCTATCATCCGTCGAATCATAGTTATAAGAACCTTATTGATTGCTTTGACCTGGCCATTAGCCTGCGGATAATAGGGTGTTGAGCTATCATGACGAAGGCCCAAATTTTCTGTAAGTTCAGACATCATAAAATTTCTAAAATGACTACCGTGATCGGTAATGATAGCCTGAGGAACACCAAAACAAGTTATGACATGGTTGAAAAGAAATAACGCTGCAGTCTTTCCAGTATTATCGAATGTTGGCATCGCCTCGGCCCACTTAGTAAAATAATCAACAGCTACAATAATGTAACCATGCCCCCCGACCGAGTGAGGGTGACATGTCATGAAATCAATGCCCCATTTTGCAAAAGGAACTACTGAGACCACAGGATGAAGGGGAGCAGGATGCGACTGAATTTTCTAATTATAGGTCTGGCAGGCATGACACTTCTGAACAGCAGTAATGCAGTCATTGAATAAGGAAGGCCAAAAATATCCTACACGCAAGATCTTCTGGGCAGTAGCATACCCAGACATATGACCACCACATGCTCCTAAATGGCAGTCATTCAAATCTT
This sequence comes from Picea engelmannii, assembly GCA_009831015.1. Classification (NCBI taxonomy): domain Eukaryota; kingdom Viridiplantae; phylum Streptophyta; class Pinopsida; order Pinales; family Pinaceae; genus Picea; species Picea engelmannii. The sequence continues at coordinate 82,526 of ML781613.1, read as the reverse complement.
TCTCAGCTTCGTCAAAATTCAAACAACGTCGAAAGACAGAGTCAATGCCTTGACGGTAAAGAGTATCGCCGAGGATAATATAGTAATGTGCTTGATAACGGATACGACGACGTTCGGCGCTAGACAAAGTAGGCCGGAAAGTTTGAGTTTGGAGATATATAATGATATCTCTGTACCAAATATCGTCAATACTGATAAGGAAGAGTGATTCGTCAGGTAACGAATCGACTGCTACATTTTCCGTGGAAGAGTGGGGAAAATCACAAATTAACTCAGTGAAAACTAAGGATTTCTTCGATGTGGCGCGATCGAATTCCAAATCGAACTCCTGGAGAATGACAATCCACTTGGAGTACTTTCCACCCAGCAATTGACGTGTCAAAATATGTTGCATGGGGTTACAATGTGAAATCACTGTAGTTTTCCTAGAGAGAATATAATGGCGAAAACGTTGAACTGCTTGAACAGCAGCCAAGGCCAGTTTTTCAACATGTTGGTACTTGATTTCCATTGAAGTCGGACTTCGACTCAAGTAATATATAACATGTTCATCGTCTGCATCATCCTCTTGAATGAGGACCATCCCGATAGTATACTCGGAAGCAGCTAGATAAAGAAAGTAATCCCGACTATAATCAGGAGGGAAAAGAAGAGGAGCTTTCGCGAGGGACAACTTTAAAGATTCAAAAGCGTTGTTAGCAACCGTATCCCAGACAAACTCTGAACCTTTCTTTAGAAGACGTGTAAAACCCTGAGTAATCTCAGCGTAATTCGGGATGAAGCGACGAAGAAAGTTTGCTTTTCCCTGCAAACTTTGTAACTAGCGTAGTGAAGAAGGAGGAGGGAGATGAAGAATCACCTCAACCTTAATAGGATATACCCAGATCCCTTGATGTGAAACAATGAAACTGAGAAGACGGTCAGACTCTACGCAAAAGATGCACTTATGAGGGTTTATATGAATGCGATAGAACCGACAGCGAACAAAAATTGCTCGGAGATGATTAGGGTGATCGAATCATTGTAAAGAATGAGCTAGCAAGTTGTCCAAATAAGGTTGAACGATATGCTTTATATCGTGAAACGCATAAGACATAGCACGCTAAAACGTAGCACCTGTGTTCTTAAGACCGAAGGGAGGTTTCCTATAGGTGAAAGTACCCCAAGGACAAATAAAAGAAGTTTTATGTTGGTCCTTAGGAGCAATGTTAATTTGATTATAGCGTCAACGATCTGATCGACGAAAGGGGTTGGAAAGTTGTCCTTTGGACATGCTTTGTTGATATCCCAATAATCAACACAAACACGTATACTACCACCTTTCATATTAATCGGTATAGGGTTGGAAACCCATTCTGTCAGAGCCACGGGATAAATAAAACCAGCTTTGAGAAGTTTTTCATCTTCAAGTTTGATAGCTGTCACTTTACGTGGATGGATAGGATGGAGGCACTGCCAGAATGGTTTAGCTCCGGGGTAAGTTTTTATCTCATGCACAACAATAGCAGGGTCGATACCTGGAATCTCTTCGTAACTCCAGGCAAAGATATCACAAAATTCTTTGAACAAAGTAGTATAAGTAACAATTTCCTCGGGAGTACATGAAGCTCCAATGTGAACATTTTCAACTATCTCAGGTTTAACTGAAATATCAATGGGTATCGTGGGAGAAATATTACTGAGGTTCCCTTCTGCAAACACATCACGTGTAGATCTGGGAACGGTCGATATAACAACAATGGTCGATGGAGTCGAAATCCGTTAATAATTCTCGAGAGTGTGTTGTTCTAGAAACAGCACAAAACGATGATGCCCATCGTCCCAAGGGGTTTCCTCCATGACAGACATGATCATCTCTTCAGTGGGAAAGACGACATAGAAAGGATCGGGAGACAACTCCTCAAGAGAATATGAAGAAGGGGTTGTCGATTGAATCGCATGATAAGAAGACTCGACCGGACTTAACGGCATGACATCGTCGAAACGAGTATGATCTCCAGGATCAAGGACGATCCAAGGGTGAAAAGACACCAGAAGCTCATGAGGAAAAGCGGAGATCATATTAATAGAAGCAACGGACGGGCGTAGAATATTGGGTGGTGGTGGTATGGGAAAAGTACCCATTAACGAAGAGTCTTTTAAAAGACCGACTCCAACATTCTCGTAACCCGGTGGGGTTTTAGCTATAAACGGCACGTTTCCGGTATGAGTATCGGAATTAAAGAAGGCAAGTTGATCAACTGTAACGACTTTTCCTTGGTGAGGAAAATGGACTACACGGAAAAGTGTTGACACAACAGCACACATAGAATCTACCCAGCTACGGCCAAGAAGAAGATTATAATCTAGGGGAGCATCGAAAACTTCCACTTCAACTTGGACTGTCTTACCTTCGAGAGTAATAGGAAATGAGGGAAGAACCCCATAAGGCTTAAAACCCGAGCCATTGAAGGCTTTCAAAGTATTTTTTGATTCAGTTAATGGAGGAGAGCCAATGCCTTTCCAACAAGTAAAAGACATTACACACGTAGAGGCACCCTCATCAACAACAGTTCAGTAGATGTTCTTGTCTGAAACAATGACTTGTATCTGAAATGCAAGCTAAGGGGGTAACCTTGGAACATGGTCGTCCAAGTCAAAGACTATCAAATTCGTATTTGTAGGATCGATTCCACCTATAGCTTTCAACAGAGCCCTTCGTTGTGCAGGACAAGACTGAAGGACTTCAAGGGCAGACATCGCTGAAGGTGCTTGGGCTAGATCTTCGACAATGCTATAGTTCTAGGCCGCACGAGCATGAGGATTGAATGTCGATTTATTAACGACACCTTTCGGAGGTCGTAGGACTGTATCAAGGCTCGGTCGTTCGAGATGAAGAGGACCGTTTGTAGGTGGATTCGGCGGAGAGGGTTGTACCAAATCTGGAGGTAAATCATCAACCTTCTCCTTAGACGGAGAATAATCTTTGGCTCTAGTTGCGATGGCAACGTCATTGTTATTAGAATCACCGGTGCACATCAAAACATATGATGTCGTAGAAGTAGATGGTTGGTCATGAATGACCAAGGAGGCCTGTTGTTGAGACGGGAAGAGTTGGGACAAGACTATCGGTGTAGATGGTTTTGGCTTCCCTTGAAGGAACTTATTAACCTCGGCACGTCTAGGACAATCCTTCATGTAGTGATCATCACCACAGATAAGGAAAGGGTAGCGTGGTTTGCACTTATCCCGATCTTCAACAGGAGGAGTTTTAGTTTTCTCATTTTGATTATTATTTTTACTCTCCTTATTCTTGCCTCTCCCTTTCTTGGATTTATTTTTATTGGTGGGTGTAGATTGAAAAACGTTCAATTCATAGGTTTTACCGGTGGGAGGAGCAGGAGACGGAGCACTTTGAACATTAGAAGAATTGGATTTAGGGGTTGTAGTTGAAACAGAATGCGAGTGGGTATGAGCAGTACCAATCACACCATCAGCTGCATGTGAGGCAGCTGGAGCAGTTGAAGTGCTGGAAGTACCAGGACGAGGTAGTTCAGGCAGTAAATCGTAGAGCGTTCCCATTTGCGAATAAACGAGATCAAGATATTGAGCGCAACTTATAGCCTTATCCTCTATAACAACACCACCCATAGCAATGTCTTTACCAATTTCGTTCACGAAAGATTTCGTAAACCATTCTGCCAGTAACTAATCAGGGAGTTCAAGTTTGATGAGACGTCGTCTCCTTCTCCACTCATGGATATGATCCGAGATGTGAGTACCTTTAGTTTGTTTAAAAGAAGTCAAGATCTCAGTTCCAGTATCATAACGGATCGATAACTGGTAATGTGTGAGAAAATCCATAGCTAGGGTGTTGAAATCAGAAAAGAAACCTCGTGGCAATTCAATATACCACTTCGTAGCCGAACCGGTAAGGGTTCGTTGAAAAAGACGTAGAATAATGGAGTCATCCATCAGTGAGTTGGATGAACACCATAAATGAAAAGTCATGACATGATTATTTGGGTCCTCTCCCAGCTTTCCATCGAATTTTGGAATATCCGATGGAAGTTTAGCAGGGATAGCAAGCCATTGGGGAGAGTGACGAATAGGATCATTTAGGATCCTAGACAAATCTGGAAAATCCAAAGTAGCAAGGAAAGGCAACTGTCTGTTTACTTGCGGGTACTGATGGATTTGGGGTGGAATCCCTGTTGGCAAACCAGTAGGACCATAAGCAGATTGTCCGTAGAGGGAAGGCCCTGGTTGACTCTGTGGTGGACGGATAGGATAGTAACCCCAAGGATTGTAACCTTGAGTTTGAGTAGGGATCTGGGGTTGAGTAGTCTGACCCGCACACCAAATAGGATTGGTTACCCCTGGATAGGGTTGACCCACTGCAGGGACAGTTTGTTTCCCCCCAACATTTTGAGGAAATTTTTGTAGAAGTTGATTCCAATACTGGGCCAATTCAGGAGGTATATTTTGTCCAAAAGGGGAGGTTGGTCCCCCTACTGTAGGTATAGTTCCACCCAGAAGTTGTGTGCCAACCATGGGTTGCGTATTAACTGTGTTGTGTCCAAGAAAAGGAAAAGGAACCGTACCACCCTGCCCACCAACAGGAATTTGTGGGTTCGATGCAACAGTTGGGATAGTACCACTAGGATTAGGATTACCATAAGGAAACTGAGGGAGTGTCGGGATGAAACCAGGAATAGGATGCCCAAGAAAAGGAGGACCACCTCGAGAACCGGCTGGGGTTTGCGGAGGTGTTGGATTGGCAGCATTCAACAATGCATTCAGCGCGTGGTAACCGAATGGTAATGTCGGGATGACATCAGGTATTCGTTGGGTATTGATAGGAGTAAGAGTAGCTGCAGTAATTTCGGTTTGGACACTTGTAGTATTCGCGAGATGGGTCATCTCGGGAGGGAGAACAAAATGATAAGTAATAGTCCCGGGCGCAGTTTATGTCTCAGAAGACATAGAAGGGTTAGTTTCGTAGATAGGGGGTGACTCAGTACCGAAAAGGACTCGATGGAAATCACCAGACCAAAAAGGATCTTAGCCTACTACATCGTGAGAAGGCCCAACAGTTGATTCAGAAGAAGTAACAATGGTTTCTTCAGAAGGATTTAATCGTCCAAAAGGTCGTTCACCACGATGAACGCGATAGTCCTCTATAGTATTGGTAATGTGAAAATCTCCTAGAGAATCAATGCGTTCTACCTGTGGAGGTGGTGTAGAAACGTCTTGGACTTCACTTATGTCCACGTGTGGTGGAGTAACAACTGGGACTTCACTCTGACGAGGAGAGCCCTCGGGGGTGCCCTCAGGTGTTGCTGTATGCAAGGGTTGTGAAGCGTCCGGATGTTCTGGGGATAAACCTTACATCTTACGTGAATGTCGTGGGGGAGCAATTGTAAACAAGTGACAAGTTTTGTGAGAAAATTCCTATGGTCAAATTCGAGAAACAAACAGCATGCACTAGTAAACAAAATCTAATAAGCAATCACCAAGAAAACAACACCTTCTAATTTCGAAGCCACTAGTTGGTGATGAAATCCAATGTCGCAACAACGAGACGAGAAGGGGCAGGGCTAAGGTGGAAAAGTTACGTTGACGACCTTCTTAACAGACTTACTCCCTGGTGCAAGTTCCCACACATAATCGTGGGTATACCCTCCAAGGAGCCCGAGTCAGTTTGATCAACGTCGATTCCAGGTACCGTGAAGACTTTCCCCTCCACAGTCACCTTGGGTAAGAACCTAGAGAGATAGGCCACTAAGGTCACCACAAACAACAATACAGCCTGGGGGAACAGTCGTCAGTCCGATCCACACACAAGGGCAGGGTATCTAGCCTGAAATCAACTCAAAGGCTTCCACTCATAATTGTGGGTATACCTCAAAGTGATCCCCGTAATACATGAAATCTCTACACCGATATCAACAAAGCAGGGTTAGTAACTCTGCCAACACCAATGCGACCTAGTGTTTAACCCTTGTGTTAGAAGGGCGTCCCAGGACAATATGTTGCAAATGGAATTTAACACTCCCTAACTCAAGATGTTATTGTGTGTTTTTGAGATTTTGGAGAGTGTATCTCTCTTCCTACTCCAAAGCACTAGCCTAGCTAAATGTTGGTGTAAAAGAGCCCTAGAAAAAAGTTACTAGATCAATTTTAATATTACGCAATGTTTTTAAAAGCTGTTGTTTACTCAGAGGTAACGGAAGTGAAACTCATGGTGTATAACTCTGACCCAAATGATGCAAGGATGATGATGAAAATATAATTCTTTTCATTCCATGAATCCTAGTTATGGGAGAGAGAGAATATTTTCCAAATCAACTATATACTACAATGCAATGCACAATTTCCTTTCAGATGTCAATGCAAACAATCATATATTAATGAACAATCTCTATATGTCTTTTTCAAATACTTCAATAAACTCTAAAATTTGATTTTACAATGTTTTCGAAAAGACAAAAAACAAAATCTTGAAAGAAAACTTGTTGTTCACTTTCCAAGAAGAACTCTGATAAATGAGAAAAGAAAATCAAGCCGTAAATAATCAAACGATAACAACCCAACCAACACTTTCAATGAAAGTAAAAAAAAAAAAAAAAACGAATGAGTCTTCTCAATGCAAAACGTTCTTTTGAACCAACAAGCAAATGAGAAACACCAAGCACTTAACTCTCAACCAATCACTGGTTCTCAGCCAATCCGACACACTCAACTCCAGAAGTCAGAGAGAATGAAAATGCCAATAAGAGCCAAGAAATGAAAGTCAAGCTACAAAGGGCAAGAAAGACCTTGAAACCCTAAATCTGTTTGAGCATGCAAACTAAAGCAAGAGATATGTAAATCAATGATCCAATAAGCCAAAAATATGTAATTCAACAGATCTGAGCAGTCGAAAAAGTCAAAACTCAATTTCAAAATTTTCAAAAATCTTGCTCGCAGGCAAGTAGTGGAACACAGTGCGAGAAGATAGTATTCTCGCAGGCCACCTTAAAGCAAGGTGCGAGGTGTTCGCACTGGACCCTATGTGTAGGGTGCGAACTTGACCAGTTCTCACAGGCTGCAGTTAAACGCAGTGCGAGAAGTCCTGAAGATGATAAAAATTTTGAAAGTAAAAGCAAAATTGACAAAGGCTTATAGACCCAAGAGGTCTCTCAGGATATCCTGAGGACTTAGAGACTAACAAAACAGGAGAATAATGGAAATAGAGCAAATGGCCACAGAAAATTCAAAAAACCATAAAGAAAAAGGGAATAGATCCCCAGTGGAGTCGCCAATTTTTTTTCAGGATTAATCCATAAGTGCGGACACAAACCGATCTCCCTAGATCCACCTGGATCTAGAACAAAATAGGACAGAATAATACACTTTCCCTAGATCTAGACTATTGAATGAACTAAGAGACTAGGATCATGGACATACCTTATGAACGCTTTCCTTGGGTCTCTGTTGTTCCAAGCTTCGCTCCAATTCTCTTGAACCGTTCAGATCATAACAGTACAAACCAATCGAAGTGAAGGCAGATCTATATATTCAATAGCTAATATATACATATGATCAAGGAGTTATGTAATAAAGTGACATCATCTTTATGGGAAAGGGACATATTACTGTATTAAATTGATAGAAAGTGAAACTTACAACCTGAGCCTTGATGTTGTAGATCTCCT
>ML781613.1:56825-69247 GCA_009831015.1 Picea engelmannii | reverse complement strand
TTTGTGCACCTTATCAATCATGATAAGACAATAATGAGTCATCTATACATTTTTCCAACAATGCATCATATACCAATGGAACCACATCGATCCATATTCATCATGTATCAATGACAACTCATTGATCCATCTTCATCTATGCACTCTCATCAAGGACAATACATATTATATTACATAAATCATCAGTCAATCAATCCTTTGATATCAATCAATCAAACCATTGGCATCAATGACAACATGATCCAACAGTTTCTTCTTCTTAGCTTGTAGAGCGACTGTGCATTCTTCATTGCTATACTAATCTTTCTTTCTTATCCATGTCATTTTCTGAGGTTCTTGTCTATGATTGTTGTTATTATGTTGAGGTTCTTTAGGAGGTACTGTCATACTGTAATTTTTGGCCATGTGTCCAAAATTGTTACATTTGTAAAATTCCACTTCAGTGTTCAAAGATTCAAACCTGTTGTAACTTATTCTGTGTGTTTCACTAGGTATTCTTGAGTAAACCCTTTGTGTATGACTCTCAAAGTTGTTATTGTTCATGTTGTTAGCTCTACAATTCACAGCTTTATGTCCAAAATTATTACATGAATAACATAAACCAAAAAGTATAGTTTGATATCTGGGAGTTGAAGATATTCTGAAAGAAGGTGCTCTTATGAATCCTTATTCTTCTTGAGGCCTATCTGTCTGTTGTTGATTCTGAAATATGAATCTTCTCGGTGGAGGAATGTCCCTGTAATCTTCCTTGTACATCTTCCTATCCCCTTTGGTTGTTTCTGCATAGATTTTTGGATGTGTTTCTTGCTCTATTGTTTTGGAGCTTGATCCCTTTTCTGTCTGATTGTATCCAAGTCCAGACTTGTCAAGATGTGATTTTGTACTGTTGATAATGTCATCCAGAACTTTTGAACTATTCTGCATATTTTTCTTTTGAATATCCTTTCTTAGTGTGACAATCTTTGCTTCCAAGTTTCCAATTATCTTGTCCTTTTCTTCTAGTTGTTCTTTGAGTTCTTCTTCAATTATTTTATCTTCTTCTATTTGAACATTCAATATTGTCATCACTTGTTCTAGTTCTCGAGTGTCCTTTCTCTTGTCTAGTTCTTCTTGTAGTTTCTTATTTTTCTTCTTTTCTATTCTGATAACTTATATGGAACACATTAATTCTTCTCGATAGTCAACTTCTACCTCTTTACTTTCGTCTTTGACTTATTCATATCCTTCTTCGGATTCTTCATATTTTTCTTCGGAGTCTTCTTTGTCAGAATCTTGTATTTCCATGAATAGAACACTTCATGTCTCATTGTCACTGATTTCATCTTCATCTGATGATGAGATGTCTTCTTTGATGCATAAGTTTTTCTTGAAATATTTATTTGTAGTTCTTTTGCCTTTATATGTGTGTTTTCATTTTGAATAACCTTCATCATTTCTCTTTTTCTTATGAGGACATTTGTTAGCAAAATGACCAATACCATCACAATTAAAACAAATTAAAGGAAGCTTACCTCTATACCTACCATTGGTTCCCTTGTTCAGTCTTTTGACGAAGTTGGCCACTTTTCATCATCTTCTGAGACGTCGTTGTTTCTGCTATATTCTTCTTGTTCCTTTTTATTTTTCTTTGATCTTTTGGATTATTTGCAGGTTGCTTCTTTTATATATGGATTTTCATGTTCAGTTCTCATTTCATATGCTGTGAAGATTCCATGAAGTTCATCCATGCTTATTGAGTTCAGATCTGATCTTTCTTCTAGTGATGATATCTTAGGGTTGAATCTCATAGGAAGAAATCTTAGTACCTTTTGAACAATTACAGATTGTTCAATTTCTTCTCCCAATCCTATGATTGCATTCACTATTTCGTCAACTCTTAAGAAGTAGGTTGTAATATTCTCATCTTCTTTCATTTTTAGTTTTTCGAACTGACCTCTGTAAGTTTGAATTTTTGTTGTTTTGACTTTTGTATCTCCTTCATACATATTTCGAATCTTTTCCCAAATATCTTTAGCGTATTTACAATGTGCAACTTTGGTGAATATTGTTTCACTGAGACCATTCAAAAGTGCATTTGTATCGTTGGAATTATTCTGACCCTTTTTCATTTATTTGTCATTTGTTGGTGGAATTGTTGGTACTGTGTATCCATCTACAATTGATTGCCAAATTTCAAACCCATGTGCTTGTATATATGTCTTCATCCTTATGCTCCAAAAAACATACTTTTTTCCATCAAAGTGTGGTATTCCATTTTTATATGAGTTGGTACTCTCCATCATCTACCTTTTAGTGATTAAACCGATTTCTGAAGGAACCTGCTCTGAAACCAATTGGTTGGATTACTGAGAGGGGGGGTGAATCAGTAATAGCATAATTATAATCATTTTTCTCCAAATAATCCAAGTGTTATATCAATGTATAATTATTATCAATTAATGAGCAATAAGAAATGAACAATCACACACATACACAGTACACCATTGTTTTACGTGGAAACCCAAATCGGGAGAAAACTACATAATGATTTATCTTATATGTATTGAAGAATTACATTCATTGGAAGCACCAACTTCCTTTGTTTTCCAGCTGCAACTGGAAGGAGGCTCCAACCCCCTAGTTTCTCAGGCTACAACCTAAGGGGAGCTCAAACTCCCCAATTCTTTGAATACAACCATAAGGAGGCTAGAACCCCCTATGTTCTCTATCTACAACCAGAAGGTATCTACAACCACTTGTCCTTTCCCCGTCCAACCACCCTGAAGTAGAAGTAGAATGATGGAACCACTATCACACTATCACTATGAGATGTATCGATGTAAACCTATACCAATCAACCTGAACCATGCATCAACCTGTACCTCAACCTGTAATCAACCTATACCATAAACAAGTACATCAACCATGCACCAACCTGTACCAAACAATTTGTAGTCAACCTGTACCATAAACAAGTGAAACCATGTACCAATAATGTGTCAAGTACTCATCAAATATGACTCGTCAATATGTACCAACATCATCAACTATACACCTCATGTATGTGCCAACTCATCAACTACTTGTCTCAACCATGTACCCAACTTGTACCTCAACCAAAATCCTTCATCAATTTCATCGTCCAAATATGATTTGTAACTATGTAATAGACTTGGTTTATATGATCACATACCTACAAACCTTCCTTAACTTTAACAACAAGAGACTAGCATTTTCATCAAACGTTTCTTTACTCTCACAAGACTAGTTTTGGATTTGTCCACAACCCTAACTTGAAATAAGCATAACTTTGTACATGTAATGAATAAATATATGAAACCATTAATCAATGTTCTTTAGTGTGTTTTATGCAATTCCTCCTGGTGTCACTACTTGGAACCTCTCAGAATATTATTTATGGCAACAATGGCACACCTTGTTGAATTCTAGATTATTCTAGAGAGCGACCTTGTAGAGCGTGACCCACACATAATATTTGTTGAATTGATATGAAATTTTTACACGGCATAATACAGACTGTAATATAACCAAAAAATTTGGTATTACTGAATTTGGATCTGTTATGAATAAGTTATGACGTTTTTACCCAAAACACATGTTGTTTACTAGTTTTAGGACTAGCCACAAACCCTATTTTCCACGGCGTGTAACTCACAAAATACAACGACCCACAAGATGAATTGGTTACCACAAATACTTGGATATGTTTCCTCAATGGAAATCAATTTCACGGTCTAAATCATTCTAGAAAAAATATTATTACGAAAATGGTGAGATGACCTGAAAAAAAAACATACCTTAGAAAGCATCATCAAAAGAATTTATCCTTCCTTGAATTTCGGCCTTGTTTTATTCACTTTCCTCGGACATTCAGCTTAGATATCCTTTGGTTACCTCATAGAACTATAGGTATTCAATATGCTCAAGTGTATCTTAAATGATATAGCCTTGCCTCTTATTTATACTCTCCAAGTAGCTTCCTTAAAAACATCTTCTAGGTCACTTTGCCCACTTTCCTTATTTTAGGGTTAAACCACTTCTAATTTTTCATTAAATTTATTATTGAATTAATTTATTGTTTATTCACTTTGAATTATAGTAAAATCATCACTTCACTTTATTATTTACCTTTTAAAATATCTTAAACCACTTTGACTACTTTGACCTTTTGGGGCTTATAGATGACATATGAGGGTCCTCCAACTTCATAAGGCCATAACTCTCAAACCGTGAGGAGTTATGTGACGTTCCACATACCACCAGAATTGGAATGACATGTAATATCCATATAAAATAGTATTACCTGAAAATATATCAAAAATCATACCGTTATCCATCAAACAAACTTGGGTCCATTACCCAAACCTAGGTTCTCCAACTTCTCATGGCCATAACTCTCTAACCGTGAGGAGTTATGTGACGTTCCACATACCACCGGAAATGGCATGACAAGCACTATCCATATAGGATAGTTTCACTAACAATATCATTGGTGTTCATATCATTATTCCACAAATAAGCATGGGTTCTCTAACCATACTTCTAGGATAACTCAATCCGCAAAGTGTCTTCCCGTGAGGGCTTTCACCATAAGGGGACCACTTTGGAGTTCATCCATTTCTACTTATTATCAACCATGACAATAAAATAACAAGTCATCTTTACATCAAACAATATTGGTTCCATTACCCAACCTTTGTGCTACAGGCTTTCTTCAAGGGTTGACATCAATGACAACCAACCTTAATCAACACCATTCTCATAACCAACTCTAATTTAAACTTGGGATTAAATATCAATAAGTACTTATTCTATCACAATTTAATCAATCAATTCCTCAAAATACCAGATAAGTTTTACTTCCTTAAAATTTTACAACAATAATAATTATTCATCATCTAGATATTATGCCTTCTCTATATGAAACCTAATATATATATATATATATATATATATATATATATATATATATATATTCTCATCATTACACAAGGTCTCTTTATTTATATATATTCTCATCATTACACAAGGTCTCTTTATTTTTACAATGCAAACATCAATTTATTATTCAATATCTAAACTAAAGCACCATCTCTATAAGAATACAATCCAATGTTGATCATTCTCTAGATAAAATTTCCTACTCTCCAAAAAAATGCCATATATGAACTAAAATCAAAATTGACAATTTTCATTTTCTTATCGATTGCGATTAAACATGAATATTCAAGTAGACCAGTGTACCACATGAAATATATAGTTAAACTTTGATGACTCTACAATCAATCCTAACTTCAACAAAATGTGGAAATTAAATTTTACTGAACCTCTATTCACTAGTCCAACTTTATTCACAAACATTCTATTCAAGGACTCTTTGGACTCAGAAAGAAATAACTTCTATAATCATAGAGGTTTAAAACTAATTAAACATCAATACACTATACTTCCACTGTGGAGTCATTAAATACAACAAGGGTAAACATAATTAACTATTATCAAGTTAACATAGCCACAATATGTCGAATACCTACGAAGGTAGGATGTCATAAACCAAGAATATTAATTGAGTTTATTTTCCATTACAAACACTTTTATTAGTCTAAGAAATCGCATTTATGGAAAATATTATTACTTATCCGACAATGAAATTCTTAACCGGTTGGACGATAGTCTGACTATATCGGTTGATAACTAGGAAGGTTGAGAGACTCGTAGACCAGACAAGTTAACAGACTGGTAATCAAGATAGTTTCTCCAATATTTTCTCACTTTGAAGAACTACTTGACTCGCAAGTGACTGTCAGTGATATTGAGAGGCGTAATTAATGTTAAGTCCCACAGAACTATGTGTGAAGATCTGGAGTAATCAATATCTAAGAGATATCGTTATAGCGCTAATCCATGTGGGAAGTTGGGTTCACTTCATTAATAATATGGAGGTAAACCGATTATTAATAAGAGGATAACTAAAATATGGGTGGATCAATATTAAATAACATGCCAATTCTTATTGCTTACTGTAAAATTATCAACGGTAAAGGAGAGAATGGAGTCATTCCATTTGGATAGCAGTTATACACTGTCACTACAACCATAAAACTCAGAATGCAAGATAATAAACATGATTTAAACGAGAATCTTGTTTAGAATGTCGAGTTAAATTTTGACTACGACAAGAAATGCTAGACTTTGGATATAAACATTTGCAGCAATCCTATATATAAATGAATCAATTTGTAACTGCAAGTAATATATATTTTTTCAATGATTAAAAACTTCAAATTTAAACTGCAATATCACTAGATGTTTCCTCAATCATGAATATCTAGCAATCACTAAGGATACAGTGATCCTTAAGAAAATCCATGCTTCATATTAACACAATGGCTAAAGCAACCAAATCAGAGTCGTGATTTACAATGACCATACACCCGATACCGGAAATGTAAATCCGTCTGCATTGTCAAAACAAAATTTGAATTCTGGAAAGCGTTAAACATCATAAGAATCCAAAAAAATCTTTGATTTCGTAAACCAATAATTTCAGCGACTATTAATCCTTGGATTCCTAGGTGAAATCAACACAACGATTTTGATTATTGTCGCGTTTTATTGAATGGAAAATTTAAAATAAATCTAACTATTGTTCAACACATTAATTATGAAATCATAATAACAATCAATGAAATAAATCTCTGGATCAATTTATAAGTTGAACAACTCAAGCTTCTAAATATTTGACATGCCTTTCTTGACAGTGATTCAACAATAATCGTGATCCAAGAAAAATTCGACCAAACCACAAAAATGAATAATCAAATATTGAATGATAAATTAAGAATTTTTTGCAATGAAGGCCATATGAATTATGGTTTTATAAATTTACAACAGGACATTACAAGACCTCACGAAATACAAGTTCGAATGGAAATAATTAATCAACGATAATGCAGTCTTAATATATTGAATTCCATCATTTAGTTGGCAGCGAAATAACGATTTGGATTCCAAATTTATAATTAAACTCTGCAGCTACTATTTCGATTTTAAATATACATGTCAATCATACTACAATAAAATTTAGTAATAAAATACCAAATCCAAAGAGGATGGAGAGTTGACGAAGTCATTCAAAAATTACGCTCCTTTTGTTATCTTGCTTGCTAATCACCAAAAGTTCACCGGTACCCCCAGCCATCGCTAGGGGTACTCTTCTTCCCCCTTATTCCCCCGAGCCGCAAATGGACCACACACAAGAAACCAACAACAATATCTCCAAGGATTGCCTCGCAAGGAAGAGCTTCCAGTCTTTCTTCAAGCTTGGTATCCCAAATCTCACAAGTAAAACACAGTCCACAAAATTTTGGCAACATAACATTACCAAGTAAAAGAGAGATCCATTTCCCTTCTACACCATTTGTTTTATAGAAAAATACCCTATGACATATGTCCTCATGCACAATTAATTATATTTTTAATTAATTTAATTAGAATTATTCACCCACACACTTATCACTCTTTCCCCAAGTTGCACAAGTAATTATCATTTTTATTTTGTTTAAAAGTTCAATTTCCCTCACATTTCCCAATGTGTTCCTATTTTCTATCATAGTTATCCACTTTGTTCCCCAAATTCTCATTTAATGAGTGTCTCCTAACTAGATCTTAGTTAGACTTGGATTAATAGTCTTCTACTAGTTAGACTTAGTGGTAGTTTAACTTAATATACTATTATATGTATATACATATTCTCTCAAGATTTTATTTCTTTCTATTTTAAAAATCCTTTTTATTAAATTCATGCACACATGTGCATTTAATCTGATCTTTAGATTTTACTCACTTTTTCTAGGAATTTGATTTATCTCAATTCTTTTAATTTATTTAATATTTTTAATTAGTCCCTTAATTAAACTTAGACTTAGGCTTAGTCTTATTATTAGGCTTAGACTCTTGTTAGGATTTTTGATTAATAATTTACTATTTTATTAATTATTTTATTCTAACAAGGTCTAATCATTTCAATGTTTTCTAGACCACCTAGATTTATCGACTCAAGTTTTAATTATGCGACGTTCCCTTCAAGGCATACCTCCGTGCTCCAAGGGTGTCACTCGCCTTTGACTAGTTTTGGAAGTTTGTATAACCCTTGGAGTCAACACTCCATTCGTTTAACCTTGTGAGAGACTAAGGGCTTCTAAGGAATAAGGACTGACTTATTGTGCACCCCTTAGAAATTCGTGAGTGACTGTCTCAGTCCACCTTCATAACATCTTGGACCTCTTGAACTAGGTAATCGTTAACTTACAACTCAGACCATAGTAGGAGTGCTAGTAGTTTGTGACAAGGATGCTTCTACACCTTTCCCTCAATGTCTAGTTTATGTGTATGGCCCCTTTACTCCTTATGTGAGTCGGATTAGCAAGCATCATCAAGCCTACATCCACTGATAAAAACATTGTCAATAATCCATATACATAAATCATATTGAATCAATCATATATCAAATGTGCGTAAAATGAAATACTCAAAAACATACAATCCACTCCCTAACTCAATCTAGAGTCCAAGGAAGTCTATTGATTCCATCAGGATCCACAACCTATCATGTGCCCTGCACACTCAGGAAAACTCGTCAATAGAATTTGCCAATACATATACATCAAATAACAATAAGTCACAACACACCATCATCATTATATATAACCCATAATCGAAATGAAATCACAATGTACCATAACCAGAACACTTGCACGCAAGTGTCCTTAAAGAATATGTCAATAAAAGTGTGCCCATTGGAGCGAGATGTTATAGTACACACATTATATGTTGTAGTACATGTCTTTGTGATGTCAGTACATGGTTGAGGTATACACTTGGTATATGGTGGAATATGTATGAGGGACATGCTTTGGTGCTTGTTAGAGGCACATCATTTGGTACACAGTTGATGCTTGGTACATGGTACATGGTTTTGGTATACGATTGTGGTATATGGTTGATCATTGATGTTATCGTACCTACACTTGACATATATTATGGTACATAATTGGTTATTTTGAGACACATCTTGGTGATTTTATGGTTCAAGAGTTGATAATGATATGGTACATTACTAGAGGCACTTCTTGGTGATCTTAGTACATGGTATAGTATAGGTTGTGGTACATGATTGATGTACATGGTATGGTACATAGTTGATGTACATGGTATGGTATAGGTTCTAGTACATAGTTGATGTACATGGTATGGTATTGATTCTGGTACATGATTGATGTACACGGTATGGTATGTAGTTGATGTACATGGTATGGTACAGGTTCTGGTACATAGTTGATGTACATGGTGTGGTACAAGTTCTAGTACATGGTTTATGCACATGGTTGGTGTACATGGTATTATGATGGTTTTGGTATCCATGTGAGTGGATCTAGTTATATTTGGTTGATGATATATCAGTGACAGTGACAATGAAATTTATGGTGATATGGATGATGACAGGTTGAATGATTTGTTGATCATTAGGTACAGGTTGATGTGACAGTGACAGGTTGGTAATAATGACAGTTGTATGTTTATCAGTGGTAGTGACAGTTTACACTTATATTTTAGGGTGTCAGGACGGGGAAAATAAAGCGGGTTGTAGCCTCATTTTGGTTGGTTTCAGAGAACTCATGGAGCTAGAGCTTCCTTCATATTGTATCCTTTCAATCAGGGGCTCATAGTATCTTTATGGTTGGAGCCATAGAACTTATGGATTTGGAGCTTCATTTAGGTTGGAGCATGTAAATCAAGGGGTCATAGCCTCCTTCCAGTTGTAGCTTAAGAATTCAGGGATTTGTAGCTTCCTTCAAGTTGGAGCCTGTAAATAGGGGGTTGGAGCCTCTTTCCAATTGGTGCTATAGAATTGGGAAGTTGTTTCTTCTTATGAATGTATTCTTGATATATATATATATATATATATATATATATATATAAGAAATAATTTAGTGGTTTTCTCCCATTTGGGTTTCCATCTAAATTATGGTGTACTGTGTATCTATGGTTGTTTATTATGCATTGATGAATGATATTGTTTATGATGCAATGATATAATGAATACATAAGTCATAAACTATTGAATATTTTTTATAAAGTTCAAGTTTATATATATTGTGATTGAAAGTGGTAAAAAGTGTTCATAATAATTCACCCCCCCTCTTAGTATTCCAACATTTACATTCTACGACTACTATTTTATAAGACAAGAGAGACTCTTCAACTTTTGTGACTGTTTACTTTGTTTTCAATTTGATTTGTCATTTTACATTTTTTTAAATGAACATGTGAGCATTACAAACATAAGCTAAAGATATTTATGGGTGGTTGTTTTCACCTAAAGGCAGTTTACAAATGATATCATTAAAAACTATTATTAACTCTATTTTCTCGTGTCTTCCTCTATTTCTCAAAATGTTTCTAGGAATTTTTGGCATAAGTCTACTGAATAAGATAATATATTCTCCTTCTTCTCTGTCTCATCTTTCCATTCTTCTCTTGTTGGTCCAATTTTGATTTCTGTAACTTGAGTTTCGATTGTTTGAATACTATACAACATATTCTCCATTTAAATTTGTTCCTCTTTTGTTTTCTACATTTTATATGAATTCCCTCGCTCAATATGTTAATACTTGTTGTGTTGTCATATTCTAATCTCTTCCATATTTTTGGTGATCTATCTTGGGCCTGATTGTTTTACCTGTATCCCCATATATGGTTGTCTAAAGTCTACATAGTAATTATTTCCCCCAAATTCATGTCATGTTATTATTTTCATTTATAGTGTCTTTCTTTACTTTTTTGAACTAAATACCACTCCCACCGCATTCCTATGCTTGATAGATTTCCAACGAGGTATCATGAGCTCAATTTTGACACCTACAGCCCAAGATATGCATGTTTGAAAAATGGTGCTCAACTTCCCTTAATCATGTATGTGGGTGAATCTAGGTCATTGATCCTTAACCGCTGTAGTTCTTGAAAGATTCATGTGTATCTCAAAATTATTCACATTCGTTTATTCGGTGTAGAAAATTAATCATATCCCTTCGACTAAGAGAACATTCATCAGAGAGAGGCAGTTGCAAGGTGACATGGAGTCCGACAATGAGGGAGAACTCAATTCATCAACAATCGTTGATTTGGTTAAGTGGAAATATCCTGACCATTGACATCACAAAAATGTATGTTAGAAGGTGAGGCCATTAGAGTGTTTGAGGGTAAGTCTCTACAGGTACTTTAATGGGGAATTTTTTGAATCAACAGGAACCATTGATCTGTTGAGGGGGCATTTGGCAGATGGTAGTTGTTGGATCCCGTCTAGCTCATTCTGAGGAGGAGAGCCCAGAATCCTTTAATGTCGTGTATTTGTGACCTCTAAGTGAACCTTGATCATTTGATGAATTGAATGAGGACCATTGACTCATCAAGAAGCATCCCAAGAAATCTCATCCATTAGATCTACCGGAGAAGAAGTAGAGTGATGTTAGGGTGATTAGGATGCCAACTAGGCAATAAGGGAGACGAGGGTGCTAGTGTTGCATTTAGCATGTCTCAAGAGGTGACACATGTCATGGTGTGATTGTAAAGGAATATATTGGGCCCATTTTAATGTGGAGGCTTTTAGGTCATGGATTTGAATCTAATCTATTGAGTTGGCACAACGAGAAGAAATCTCATTCGTCCATCGAAGAAGAGAGCCATTGGATCATCCAAATTATAGGGATCGATGGAATTCTGATGATGAGAATGTTTAAGGGTCATTGATACATCGGGAGGATTCCCATTAAATCTTAGTCATTCATCAGAGGAGGGCCATCGAGCACTACTACATATGGGCGGATTATTCCACGAAAATTTTCCACGCTTTCACTAGTTTCATATTTTTTTTAAACATGGCGGGATTTTCGTCGTTATTTCCACGAAAGTTCATCGCAATATCGACAAACATATTAATTTAACCTAGTTAGATTTTCGTCGCTATAGCGACAAAATTTTGTGGCAATAGCGACGAAAATTTTGTATATCTCATTGGTCGGTGTTAACGGCTAGTTGACTATTTTATCTATATATACGTGACTTTAAGAGACTTTGTGACACAATTGCTATAGTTGTGACACTGTTCTTGGCTTTTGTTTGAGCTGTTTATTTTTTCCGTCACCCACTAGTTGAACAAATCCAATTCTCGATCTACATAGCTCGGATTTTGAACTTGCTAGGTTAGTATGTTATTTTTTGTTGATGTACTCATTTAACTTGTAATTTTTTTTTCAAATGTCCAAATTGCATTTAGCTTATTTTTTCCTTGATAATATATTTATATAATATGTGTAGTTATACCATATTTCATGTCTTTGGTTTTTGGATATAGTTAGTATATT
>ML781613.1:11487-32996 GCA_009831015.1 Picea engelmannii | reverse complement strand
TGAAAGAAGTTTTGAAGTAGAGGATTGGGTGTTTTTAAGACTACAACCATACAAACAAATGTCCCTCAAGCAAGCCAAGAAAGATAATAAATTATCACCAAAGTAGTATGTCCCTTATAAGGTGTTACAAAATATTGGTACTATGGCATGCAAATTGGAGTTGCCTGCATCTTCACGAGTACACCTAGTTTTCCACGTTTCATGCTTAAAGAAGGCTATAGGTGACAATATCTGAGTTCAAACTACATTGCTAGAACTTGACAAGGAAGGAAAAATCATATTGGATCATGAAGCCATCACTGACACAAGAATTCGCCAGCTGAGGAATAGATCCATTTCAGAGTATCTCATTAAATGGAGGAAACTATCCGCTGAAGATTCCACTTGGGAAGATGAGTATTTTATACAGAAGCATCCAGAGTTACTCAAGCGTTGTAGACAACACTTGTCTCAAGGGGAGGGGCATGTTAAGCCCTAAATAGTGGCTCATTACCCCTTAATTAGGGCATATTATATTAGTAATGTTATTTTATTTATGTCTGCTTTAGGCCATTAGTTGTAATTATACCTCCTAGTCTCCTATATATGCCAAGGAGACATTTTCATTTTGAATCATCTTGTAATTGTACATTTATGTGGGCATAAGGAGGTTTCCCCTTAGAAGAGGCTTATTATTTGAGTTTCTCTCTTTTTCAAGGCGTTGAGTACTTATTCTGAGGTTTTTCTATGTTATATTGATATTTGGTTCTTAACAGAAAAGTTCTTGAAAATTAAAAGCCATTGTTCCTAATGATTGTAACCATTGGACTCCTAGTACAACATTAGCACCACCCATGGGTATAGCAATCATTGGACTATTCATTACATATTCCCCCATAGTAAGATTGATCTTATTTCATTTTCTTGAGCAATTGATAGCTTCTCCATTTGCAATCATTACTTGAAACTCTGGTTTTGGATATACAAGGAAATTGAGATCTTTGGCTAATTTATAGTGAATGAAATTATGAGTACTGCCAAAATCAATTAGGACTATTACCTTTTTCTCTTTTATATATCCTTCGGTCTTGAGGGTTTGAGGAGTGTTAATTCCAACCAATGCATTACACGATATCGTGGGAGTCAACTCTTCAGATGAAATCGATTCTACATTTTCATCTTGAGATGGTTCTTGTTCTTCTTCCTCTTCACAATCTATGTAGAATAATTTCTTCTCACCACACTTATGTCCCTTACTGTACTTGTTGTCACAATTAAAGCATAAACCTTTTTCTTTTCTTTCCTCCAATTGTTGAGGTGTCAACCTTGTAGGTTGAGGTGTTTTAGAAGAAGGAGCATTATTCTCTCTATATATGTTAGGATTGGTCCTTCTAGTAGCCATAGCCATATTCTTACTTTCATCATTTTTTGCCACCCTAAATGCGTTCTCCAATGATTTGGGTTCCCAAAGGCAAACCTCATGTTGAATGTTATCTCTTAAAGTTCCTATGAATACATCAATCAAGTGCTCTTTTGGAATATCTGTTACCTTTATATTCAATCTTTGGAAGTTCTCAATGTGCTATGTAACTGAACCCTTTTGCTTGAGATTTATCAATTAGCTAAAGAAGGTATTGATCCTTGTGTCCTCATAGTGTGCTATCATTTCTTCCGTGAAAATTGTACA
The DNA here is from genome assembly GCA_009831015.1 of Picea engelmannii. Lineage (NCBI taxonomy): Eukaryota > Viridiplantae > Streptophyta > Pinopsida > Pinales > Pinaceae > Picea > Picea engelmannii. The sequence continues at coordinate 31,330 of ML781613.1, read as the reverse complement.
AGTGACGAGTGATTTGCAAGAATACAGCCATCTATACCATACAAATTGATTGGTTCTAAATATAAAGAAGTAATTCATACCTTTGTGTATGTGGCACATTATGTAGATCAAAGAATTGCTCCATCTGAAGTATCCATGTGATAGGGTCCTTGCCATCAAACTTCCTCATATCGATCTTAGGAACGTGGTTGGTATTCAACCCAAAGATAGAGTTTCTCCATTCTTGATTCACCTTCCTTGTGTCCTCATCATGAATTTCATGGGATACATTTTCACTTTCAGGTGTCCTCTCTATTACGAAATTTCTCAATCCTTCCATGAAACCATCCATCTTTGCCTCCAACTTAGCTTCAATCTCTTGTAGTTCATATTTTGTTACTATCTTATTTTGTAAATCATTTATGTCCCTACACATTTCTTCACCTTCATCAAGAGTCCAAGTAGGATTGTCTGAAGGCTTATTTGGTGTAGAATTTCCCTTTTTGGGTGGCATGTTGGCCAAGTATCACTTTTGAACCTTGATTTTGAGGCAGTTCTGCTAGACAATCTTTCGACTGTATCTCCAAAGTTTTGGCCCTTATAGGTATGAAAATTTATTTTTGTAGTTCTCTGATATTTCTTCTCTGCAATGCCACAGGTCTGATCAAAATTGGATGTTCCAAGTGGAATTTACGGTAAATTCCCCACAACTTGCTTATTTTTGGCCTTTTCAGTAGATCTCACTTGTATAGTGTGCCCCACACAAAATAATTAATATAAAATTATGAAAATTGTACCATAAATACTATAGACTGTCCACTATCCAATGAAATTAGTCTCACTCAATTTGGATACTCTAGGAAGAATTTATGATTGTTTTACCTAGAACAGCTTCTTGAGACTAGTCAATAGGACTAGTCAGATACCCTATCTTCCACATGGTGTATCTACAAATGTAAGATGACCCAGAATATGAACGTTTTACCATTGATACCTTACTAATTTTTGTGAATAGACTCTAGAGTTCAGGGTCTGAAACGTTACAAAAAAAATGTTATAGCGAAAATTTTGCAACGACTCAGTTCAGGATGATTCCAGAACCCTATATTCCATAGGTTGTATCTCTGAAAGTATAATGCCTTAGAAGATGAAATTGTAACCCAATGTACCTTGATCCATCTACTAAATACTTGCCAAGCTATTCCTTCTGAAAAGTTGTAGAAACAAAGTTATAGCGAAGATTCCAATGCCTCTCAGATGTAGCAGTGAAACCCCAAGACCTTGAGCTCTTATACCATATGTTAGGAACCAAATATCAATATAGCATAGAAAAACCTCAGAATAAGTACTCAACGCCTTGAAAAAGAGAGAAATTAAGATAATAAGCCTCTTCGAGGGGGAAACCTCCTTATGCCCACATAAATGTTCAATTACAAGATTATTCAAAATGAAAATGTCTCCTTGGTATATATAGGAGACTAGGAGGTATAATTACATCTAATGGAATAAAGCCGACATAAATAAAATAACATTACTAATTTAATATGCCCCAATTAAGGGGTAATGAGCCACTATTTAGGGATTCATAATATGTAATAGGGTCAACCTAATAATAAAGGGGTAATGAGCCATGTGTGAATAGCCATATATAGATATCATGTATTCATTATTGGAGACATGTGAATTGTGATGTATCAATGTATTTGTTTATGCTGAGGTGATTATCCTATTATTTAAGGAGTTATTTTGTAACTTATCTATCTTGGAATTATGCTCCATTCTCACATTTTGTACATGGTGTATACTTTTGTTCTAGTGTGATATTTTAAGTATTTGGTTCATTTCAATTATGAGAAATGATAATTTAGTGAAAAAAATTGCAACACAATCCTCTAATCTAATTGTCACATGCAATTTTATTTTCATTTAGTATAACAAAACAATCTTCCAAGAATATAGCAAAATGGGTTAATGGGTATGTTCAGTCAAAACAAATTTTCAAATTATTCAATTACATGAAACATTCCACAAACCCATAAGCTCTCAATATTTCTTGACATGAACAAGTCCTTTCCATATTTGAAAATAATGAATTTCTCAACATTATAAATTACATGGAATATATTTTAACAAAGTATCATTTTCACTCTGCCATAGAGGATAATTATTAAACCCTGAGATTCAAACAATTCGATATGATGAGGCAAAGAAGGGATATTATAGTTATGGATGTCGTCAAAAATAATCATGAAAAGGACTCAAAATATCAACTAGATCAGAAACCAACATAGGAGTACATGAATGAGACTATATTTTTTATCAGGTGTTGATTTGATGACAATATTGGTTGATTAAAAATTGTTGCAAAGGAATCTAAGCAGCTAGTTTAGATTAACACTTCCCTAAGTTGCTTTCATTGAAGAGAAAAATCCTGAGTTGTTGGTTGCACAAACCATTTCCCAACCTAAATAACAAAAGAATGTTATTATTATATATTATATAGTTTGGGAAAAACTCTTGCTCTAGATGACTGAATTTTCGATATGAAATAAGACTACAAGAAAAATAAAGACAAAAATTAAAACTAATCCCAAGCGAAGCATGCTAAGCTAATGTTAAATCGAACTAAATTTGTTGTCATAAACTTATGCAAGTGCCAATGTTTTCATGAAGTATCCATTTGGTGTCCATTCAATCAAATAGTATAGCCTTATTCTTAAGAGATAAGTAGTTTGTGATTATCCACAATATTCCCTTTGACATGAGACTTAGTGTCATTAATTGTTATGATATTTGGATCCCCTAGACACATTGTCTTGTTCCCACAATTAGAATCAATCAATTTAAACAATTGGAACAAAAAAAATATAATTCCATTCATAGTCAAAAGATACATGCACATTACCAATCCTTTGTCATAAAAATATGATTCAAAATTATTAACATTTCACCCCAAAGTATGTGTTTCCTCTTATTATTGATGATAATGATGTTAAGCATTAATATAATTATATTGCCCCAGATGGGGTGACACGCGGCAGCTCCTCGACACATGGCTCAGCACTAAGCCATAGCATAAATGTTGATGGTTGCCACCCACCCACCCTGCATTTACGATGGTAGACAGCCATAACAGCAAATATACGGTGGAGGGACACCTCCCTCGCGTGAACACTCTCGCTCACAGCGCACTCAACATGATAGGTTTTATGGATAGCCAGGTGAATCCGGCCTTCGGAAAAAAAAAAAATTGAGCGCCTGGACAGAGTTGGTATTCTCTCACTTCGGCTCTCCCCATCATCTGGGAGCTCTGGTGCAGCTCTGTTTCCTTCTCATCCCGGCTTACTCTAATATCGCTACATACTCACTGTATTGTTATATATTCCTTGGCAATTATGACCAGGAAGAGGGGCAGGCCTTGTCGTGGCTCGACCTGGTACACCCACAAGGCGCAGCGGAAAAGGAAGGAGAAGACGGAGCACGCTCTGTCGTTGGTGACCTCCATTCTTCGAAAGAAGGTGCAAGCTGACCAATTGGCTCTGCATTCTATCATTGCAGAGACCGGGGATGGATGCAACAGTGAAACCACGGCAATTAAGTCTGGAAACAGGCCGGAGGATGGTGTTGCGGATGCATTTCCCACCTGTTACGTGGAAGAAATATCGTTCATGGAGGATTTGGCGACCACCCCGAAACCCCAAGCCATGGAGGTGAACTACCAGGATGGTAGCAGTCCTAAAATTGATCTGGAAGATGACATCCCTGGGTGCATTGTCGAGGAAATTCCATGGCCGGGTGACTACAGCCCCACTAGCCATGCCATGCAGGCAACGGTCAAGGAAGAAACACGGGACAAATCCAGAGCCGAAGAGAATGTGAACGAGAATAGCCCAGTGAGGAAGGAGGAAGCGGTTGGTACAGAGTTGATGGAGCTCGAAGCCGGAGATGGAGCGACCGTGGAAAGGGGGGACATAATCCTCGACAACGCAGGTAATGGCTTGCATGGTACTTTCCTCCGTGCAGAGCATCTGGCTCTGGTGTTCGAACTCCAAGGCCACATGGACCTGTTCATTGATGCGTACTCCAATGCTCCAGCAAAGAGGAAGTGCCCTCTCTATGCGTAGGCATTCGCCATCCCAGCTGGGTCCACGTGGCAGACAAGCAAGGGTGACGGGTCACCGGGTATCTAGGTATTCTATGCTATTTTGTTTATTTGTTTTATCATGCTACTGTTACATGTTCACTTGGACTATAGCCATCTGTCCTGGTTTCCTCGGGGCAGGAAAGATGCTATTTTGTTTCTTTGTTTTATCATGCTACTGTTACATGTTCTCCAAGCCATGTTGGTTTCCGGTAAATGGCAGCATTTTTGGTGGCTCAGACCTATATCTCTGTACATTTTGTCAAGGTTTCTTCGATAACTTAATATAGCAGGTTCCACCTTTTTCACTTAAAAAAAAAAATGTAATATAATTATATTTAACCTTGTGAGAGGCAAGAGGAAATCCATATGGAAATTATTGAAATTAAGAAACTTTGGTAAGGTGCAAGTTGCAATCTGAGATTACAGCCTAGATGGATTGACTCCCCCATCATAAATGAAAGATAAAATTATAAATCATAAATGAATTAAATGACTAAATCATGATTTCTGATGAGTTAAATTTTGGCATGATGGGAAAGTCCATGAAATTGATATCCTCGGGTTCCCAAGAGTGTTCTAAGTAGAAAAACCATAAATTCCACTTTCTTGAGCTTACACATTTCATAGAATAAGAGGGAAATGAAATGAAAAAGAAGAATATGTATCTTGTCTCTCTACTAGATAAGTTATCCATTCAAAAAATGAGACATATAATCCGGAAAACAAAAGAAAAAATCTCATGAGTAAGAGGGATCAAATAGAAGATATTTCAAACTAACCCAAGCAATGTTTATCTTTCCTAATTATGAATAGAAGGAGTTTTGGTTAAAGGAATGTTGACATATAGAGTGTGAGGCCCAATATATTGAGGAATTACAGCTACAATAAATTCACATCTTGAACCTTATTATCATGGCTAAAATGAAAACAGATGTTGAAAACTCGAAATTTAGTATCTTAGAAGTTTCATGGAGATTTTCCACCGAGATATTCACAACCCTTAAGCACTTGAATGGATTCAACATTGAGATAAGTGTGTAGTACTCGACCATGATAAAAACCAGGTTACTTAAGAATATAACCAGAATGAGTGACTTAAAATCAACGAATCCATGATAAAAATATACTTTCCAGGAAAACAATCAGGTCTAAAATCCTCATGATTGATGGGACTAGGATTATATTTTCAATCAGCCACAGAACTAGTGAATAGAATGATTGATTCTCTAGAAATTTATTGAATTATATATGAGTAGAAAAAATTAAATACTAGTGTTGTCCACAATGTCAAAACATGTTTCTAGACAATGTGAAAGAATATCTCTTGTTGTTGTGTATGAGATGAAACTTGGATCAAGAAAGATGTAAGATAAACGATAAAATTATCCTTGAAAAAATAATTGAATAGAGCATAAGATATGTGCATCTAAATTCCAAAATCAAAACTAAAGGTAACAAAATAAACTAACTCAAAAGAAATAAAAATCATCTAAACTCAATATGCTAAGAAACATTTATACAAGAAATTATGTCAAATGAAAGTAATCTAAGAAAAGAGTCAATTGGAAAGAAACCATTTGAATAACTCCAAGACCATGATAAAATAATCATCCAAAGACATCACAAGGAATTGGAGTGGTTTGGATTTCAGATGGGTAGAAAATTAATACTCAAAACTTCCATTCACTATGTATGGGACAACAAGATCAAAATTTAAAAGAATCTCATTCAAGCAAACTTTTTCAATCAAAATCATGTGGATATGAATATGGGACAAACACAAGTGCCCATTTTCACTGTAACAGGGACAGAATAGTATCATTTATAAAATATCCCACTTGTGACATGACCCAATGTTTGAAAAATGATATGAATAAAATCAGTGATCTGAAAATTACCCAACACACAAAAAAATCTGAGAATGAAATGAAAGAAATTTTTCCATACAAAAATGGGTCTTGACCCATAAAATCCATTCGAGGAAGAAAAATTAGCATCCAAACCTTCTTTTCCTTTCCACCTGTTTTGTGAATTTCATGCATTGTTCAACCATAAATAAATAAAAGGAAACAAACAACTAATTAAAAACTAGGAAGAAAAGCTAACTTATGCAAAGGAAAGATACTAGCCTATTATATCCTACTCTTATTCTATGCTACAATGGCTGAAAAATGGGCTATGTAAAATCATAATGCTAATGTATCCATTCAAATAATCCAAAGCCTGTGAACACATGTTGATGACAATAGATTAGTAGAAAAACTTGGAAAAAAGTTAGACTAAAAGTAGGAAAAATTAAATCATTAAAATCTCTATTCACCATATTAAATATGTGACAGTGACAATTGATGGGAACATTAGCTGAATAAGATTTCTCCAACCATGCTTCAATACTATCATAAATTATACCATGACTAACATAGAATTGATTGAGGGAGTTCAAGGGAAAATAACATACCGAATGAGAACCATGCATAAAATATGTGTGAAGTGTACTTGGTGAGAGAACCTTTGTGTTGATAATACACATGTTAACTTCATAAGACAAGCCATGAGAATGAGGGTGTGACATAACCATAGGCATAGACCAAAGTTCCTCATCATCTTGGAAAGCCTCCTGGGGCTCATACTTCAAGCAACCATCAACCTCAGATAAATTAGTGAACTCAAATGATATATATCGACTAGAACCCACCATTGTATAAGGTAAATCTTCAATAAAATGGTGGGATCCACTAACATGAACAATCTCAACTAAAAGGTTACTTGAACAAGAAGACTCTCTACTAATAAAAATTGAAGATGAAATAGAAGCGGACATGGTCCGATATACATTTGCTACAACATTTCCTCCATCCCATGAAAAAGGTTGATAAGGCATAGATGTACCAAGTTCATGGGAAGAGGCCTTATCCTCTTTATCTTCCATATGCACATTGCCACCATTATGTACTTCAAAAGGGGTCAGCCCTACTAAGTTTATTTGAATAGGACAATGGGTTTATTCCTACAAAATCAAACCATTAAAGAGATCAAGGTACAAATAATAATAAGTGGAATAATTAAGAGAATTGAAAGCCTCACTTGAACAAGAGATATTTTCAAAAAGTGACTCCCTGAATGGTATTTCCTCTTCCTTAATCATATTAGTGATTGATTGTGAATTGGTAGGCTCTACGCTAAGAATAGTTTCACAACACATTCTTCATCAACATGGTTTTATTCTTTCAAGAAAGAAGTGGATTGTTGTGGTAAAAGAGGTATGTCTTGTATATTAATTTCTTCTCTTGAAGTGAAGTGATTAGCGTGGTTTTTTTACCCTACAAATTATGAGAATTTGAAATATATTTCATAACATACTCATGGTTATGAGGAGAAAATAACAAGAACTTTTAGAGAAAGAAGTTTCAATAAATGATCCTAAAATAATAGGAAAACATTATTGATCTAGCTTAGTTAAACTAGGAGAATTTATAACAACGGGACATTTCAAATCAAAAGGAACTAACTCCAAATTATCCATGGGTGGGGAAGGATTCATGTCATGAGTATCCATATTGTATTCATTAACAAAATGATCGGCATTCATGTCTTTCCCCATAGCTTCCTCTTTCATTCCTCGTGATGGAAAAGATGACCTTAATGTTGAAATGATTTTGTTTGTTACAACAAATTTTTCCTCACCCCCTGGAACTTGCTTGGATGGCCTTTCCATTTCCCTATGCAGACTTGAAGTCCCCTTTTGTACCTTCCAGATCCAAAAAATAACATATTTCCACATATGCGTGCCCTATCAGTTAGAAAACAAGCATATACGCAAGTTGCTCCACTACATCCCGTGTACATCGAGTTTGGTGCTCAAAATTAAAAATCATGTCGAGTTTCCATGTCATGTCATGAGATCCATTATCCTTGACCTTCCATATACTGGAAACGCTCTGAATCATCCCTTCAATTCCATTTGAAGGCTATAAATTGAGCCATATCCAAGCCTTGGAGGAGAGAATTCAACTTTGAGAGAAAAGACACTCTGGAGAAATTTCACTTCATAGTGTGTGGCAGGTCGAGGGTTCAAGCCCCACCGAACACTAGTTATTGTGTTATTATATTCGTTGGTTGGCTATAATATGTGGCATATATTTTTAATGCTCCACAAACATTCGTATGTGGTTGGAATATTTCGTTAGCCCCTGCAACATGGCACATGGTTACATTATATACCAATAAAACTATGGGTCGAGGGCTTGGGCCCTCAGCCCTTTTTGTCACCGACCCAACCTTTACCCAAGGTTAAATACAATTTCCAATGTATATGGTTAAGAAATAATTGTGTAGTGTATTGGTAAGAGAGGTTTGTGTAAGTTTATAGGAGGTCACAGTTTCAACCCCCGTTGACTCATTCCGATCTCCATCTATTTTGATTTACTTGGTTTTACCCCTTTAAGACCAACATGAAGATATTCCACATCACCTCTATGAAAAGTCCTTATTCTTTTATCAAGAATAATATCTTCATGTAGCTCATCTAAATAGTCTGGAGAAAAATCATCAACTCTTGGAACTAGAATAATTTCATCTTCATCCATAATCATAGGAAGCTCATAAATCGTCAAATTCTCAACATTTACCACTGAACACATTTGCATGTAGGTTGGTATATCTAAACAGAAGGAATTAGTACCAATCTTTTCTAAGATCTTGAATGGACCATATCGGATTAGCCTTAGCCTTTTACCTTCACCCTTCATTATGTCCTTGCTAATATGTAACTAATCGTGATCATCAAATTCAAATTGATGACCAACCCGATGTTTGTCATGCCTCTCCTTGTGTTTAGCTTGGATTTTCTTGAACTATTATTGTACTTATTGATGTACATGTTAGATCTTTTTAACAAACCTTTTAGCTTTATTTGTATCATCTTGTCCATCTTCTTTACTTGCTTCTCAAAAAGAAAATTCCATAGGGGATTTAGGAAAGTACCCCAAACACACTTCAAAAGGAGTTATCATAGTAGAAGAATGCATGGCATGATTATAGGCACGTTTTACATAAGGGAACTTCTCATCCCATAACTTAGGATGCTTGTTACAGTATCATTGAAGTAGATGTACCATCATTCTATTTACCACCTGTGCCTTTCCATCTATCTACATATGAACATTTATGCTCTTCTTTAACTTAGTTTCCATTAGCTCCCATAGATGAGACCAAAAGTTCCCAAAAATCAAGAATCTTGATTTGATATAATAGATGTAGGCATCCCAAAATGAACCCATACATTAGCAAAGAACATATATGTTGTATGTTTAGTTGTGACCTGTTTATTGCATGGAATTAAAATACATATGTTACTGAATCTATCCAAAACAACATATAAATAATTGTGACATGTCTTGGACATCGGAAAACCCCCTACAAAATCCATGGAGATACTTTCCCATGGATGAGAAGGTAATGGAAGTGGAGTATATAATCCCAACTTTTTGTTTTTGGGATTACTTGTGGCACACATAACACACTCTTTTACATAATTGGAAACTATTTCATTCATTTGAGGCCAACAATAATATCTCTACAACTGGGATATTGTCTTACCAACCCCAAAATGACCAGAAATAAAAGATGTATGAGCTTCTCTAATTACATTGGCTCTTTCATCCATGGGTATACAAATCTTTCCAAGATGATATAACAAATTTTCATGCATATAACAATATGACTGCTAATTTCCATTATTTGATGCATCATATACATCGTTAAAATCATCATCCTTAGCATATTTTTCAACATAACTATCATGAGCTATGGGATCACTCCTTAGTATTGCGGATGAATTAATCATTGGTCTTGACAACATGTTTGCAACCTTATTATGAATATGTTTCTTATACTTAATTACTAGATGAAACTGTTGTAAGAAAACCAACCACATAAAATGTTGTGATTGTTGTAGCTTGGTTTGTGACTGCAAACATTGTAATAGATGACGATATGTATGAATTATTGTCTCCTTTCCCATTAAGTAATGCTTCCACTTCTTCACGCTTTGTACCAATGCATACAAATCCTTATCATATGTTGGATAGTTAATCACAACCTAAGTAAAAGTATCAAAATGATAACATATAGTCTTACCTCATTGCATCAAGAATGCTCCCATGGAATATCCACTTGCATTGTTTTGAGTCTCAAATGGTTGTTGTAGATATAGCAGAGCCAAAACTAGTGTGTTTCTTATCTTTTCCTTCAATGTCTCAAAGGATTTTTGTTGCTTGCCTCCAGTATCTTACTTCTATTAAGAAGATCCTGAATTATGTGGTAGTAGTTGTCTTGGGCCAATTCACAATGACTTCTACCTTTGCAGGATCTATTTTTGGCTAACCATACCCTACAATGTAACCCAAATTTACCAGAGAAGTTTTTCCAAATTATAATTTAGACATTTTACATACAACTTCTCCTTCTTCAAGAGTTCAAAGATTGTCTTGACATGCATTATATGATCTTCCCATATTCAACTAAAGATCAATATATCATCAAAGTAGACAATAACAACATCATTTATATAAGGCCTGAACACATCGTTCATTACCCTCATAAATGTCACAGGTGCATTGTATAACCCAAATAACATAACTAACCATTCGAACAACCCATCCTTTGTCCTGAAAGAAGTTTTACATCTGTCACTTTCTACAATTTTGATCTGATGGTAACCACTTCTCAAGTCCAACTTAGTGAAATAAACAACATTATTTAATTGATCCAATAAATCATCAATTTTGGGAAGAGGATAATGTTTTTTTATTGTAATCTTGTTCAATGCTTGAAAGTCAATACACACCCTCCACGTGTGATCTTTCTTCAGAACTAATACAATAGGAGAAAAAAATGGAGAGGAGCTTGGTCTAATGATTCCTTTATCGAGCAAATCCTGAACCTACTTCTTTATTTATGCACTCTCAATCAATGATGACCTATACATACCAATGTTCGAAAGAGGAACATCATGTTGTAATTAGATTTCATGTTCCACCTCCACCTTAGGAGGAAACCCTGTATGTTCTTGAAATAAATCATCATAATTAGATATGATTTTAACCAACTCATGTTTATGACCTATATCACAGCCTTATAAAGTATCAGATATATCTGTGTATTTATATTTCACTATCATGAGAACAAAAAATTTACTTGCATAGTCTCTTCATTTTCCATGTACTCACTAGAGAAACATTAGTTTTTATTCGATGAGCTCTGACAATAAATTCAACCCCAAATTTGAAAAGGTGATATTTATTCTCTTCATGGTAAAATATTGGTTTCCTATCAAATAGATATGGACTACCCAAGATAATGTCGCAAATGTCAAGAGGCACAACATCCAGTTCTACCTCATAAAAGAACTTAGTTGTAATTGCAAATCTGATATTACACTATTTTTTCACTTGCAACTTAGCATCTTCACACACCCAACCTAATGGATATGGATTTTTATGAGGCATCATCTTTAAACCTAGCTTCTTAACAATTTCTTCAGATATTAGGTTAACTTGAGATCCATTTTCAAGCAAAGTATCTACCTTTGTATGTTTGAATATAACCCTGACATGAAAAAGCTTGCTTCTTTTATTTTGATCAGTAACACTTTCTAATTTAGCGTATTGAACTGAAGAATTAGAATTCATAGTAGATATACATTTGCTTCCTATTTCCATGATCTTAGATTCATCTCCAGAATCTAATCCTAGATCATGTCGAGCTAATGCAACAGTCTTCTTCTTCCCTTTATCCTTGAAATTCTTTGTTCATAATTCTTGATGTACCTTACAACATTGTGCTTCCTCGTGCCCCTTTTTTCTTGCAGTGGGAACATGTATGTCTTCCTTCATCTTTCTTTATTGTAGTTGAATTTTTACTCTTCCATTTTCCTTTCGATTTATTTTCAAACTTGTATGTCTTGTTATCTTCAACCACGTTCTTTCCCTTACTAGCCTCTAGATGTGTATATTTTACTAACACTTTATCAATGTTGGTAGGGTTAAACATTAAGATAGTGTGTTGAAGATATGTGTGCATGCGACCAATATACTTTAGAAGAGTTTCACAAGTATACAATGGAATTCCTAATGATAATTCCTTGTTTTTGAATTCATATGTATATGCTTGAATATGTTTTCCTTTACCCTACCTTAGATGTTTCCATTCTATAATCTTCATTTGTGTATAAGCTAATGGATGGAATTGTTTTTGCATGGCCTTAGTAAATTTATCCGAAGAAGGGATCAATTTACCCTTTCGAACAAGATCAACTTGCATCGTACTTTCCCACCATATCAAGGTTGTGCCACTTATTCAAAGAGAATCTAATTGTATCTTTGCAGTGTCATCCATGATCTTTTGTACCCTACAATATACCTTATTTTTTTTATCTAGTTGCCCAACCTTTTTGCATTCACTTCTCCATCATAGATTGGCAATTCAAACTTAACATCCAACTTTAATAAAAGCCAAATTATGATTATGAGAATAATTGTTAGAGGGATTCTCTTGATGAGAAGAATGTTCAATTTCATTGGAGGAAGATGGCGAAGAAGTATCTGAAGGTCCACCACCTTCACCTCCTCCTTCCCCTTTTACCCAAGATTCTAAGCTTGCGGGATTTTGAATTATTTGTTGCAAATAATCTATTATTTATCTCATCGAGTGATGTGTAGCCATAACTTCTTCAGGATTCATGGGAGGATCTTCTCCTTCCCTTCCTTCATAATTCATATTATGCTTACGAAGTATCCTTTCAATTTCAGACTTATAACTTGCAAGCTTTCCTTTACCAAGTTTGAGTTTGGCTCTTGTAATCATTCACTTGCAACACATGTCAAACCTGGCTCTGATACCAACTTGATCCAAAAAATCCTTAGATGTAGTTTAATATTTAATACATATAAACATCCACTTGACCTTCAACAATAATAATGATCGCTCGAATGGTTGAAAATTACATGTGAACTAACTTATCTATCCAATACACTTTAATGATAAACAACTTGCAATATAACTGAGAGAAAATAGAACAACAACACTAAAATCACATACATAATTTTGATAACGTAGTTCACCCAATTTGGACTACATCTTTGGTTATGATTCCAATATAGACCTCTTTATTAATTCTCAAATGATTGTGTTTTAAAATGACCTTTTTCAACATTGCTCAAACTTAGAAATAGAGTATGTTATCAAATTCCTTGTGAAATTTTGATAAAAATGAGTATAAATTTCATAAAATTCCATGTTGAAACCCCCATGACAGGCTTTACGGTGCAGTCTCTATATATTTTAACCTTGTACAATTATTTACTGCAAACATGTTTTCAATAAAATAACAGAAAAGATATAATGGCAAATACACACATTACACAGATATTTTTCCCCTAGAAACCCAAACCAGGAAAACCAACATATTGTGTATTCATTCACATCATACATTGTTTAAAATAAAATATACATATAGGATCATGTAGCATCTAAAACCCTAATCCAATAACCTAGATTAGTCAACAACCCTAATTCCTTAACCGGAAATAGAAATACATCGATGAAAACCATGTGCTGAAAAATGGTTGATTAAGGTTGGTTGTCATTGACGTCAACCCTTGAAGAAAGCCCCGTAGCACAAAGGTTTGGGTAATGGACCCAAGATTGTTTTATGTAAATATGACTTATTATTTTTTTTTCATGGTTGATAATAATTAAATATGGATGAACTCCAAAGTGGTCCCCTTATGGTGAAATCCCTCATGGGAAGATGCTTTGCAGAGTAAGAGAACCCATGCTTAATTGTAGAATAATGAGATGAAGGACATTGAATTTGTAAGAGAAACTATCCCATATGGATATTTATTTTCATTCCATTTCCGGTGGTATGTAGAACGTCACATAACTCCTCACGGTTAGAGAGTTATGGCCATGAGAAGTTGGAGACCCCAGGTTTGGGTAATGGACCCAAGTTTGTTTGATGGGTAACGGTATGAGTTATGATATATTTTCACATAATACTATTCTATATGGATATTACATTTCATGCCATTTCGAGTGGTATTTGGAACGTCACATAAATCCTCACGGTTTGAGAGTTATGTCCTTACGAAGTTGGAGGACCCTCACATGTCATCTAGAAGCCCCAAAAGGTCAAAGTTGTCAAAGTGGTTTAAGGGATTTTAAAAGGTAAATAATAAAGTGAAGTGATGAGTGTACTATAATTCAAAGTTAATACAAAATAAATTATTTAAATAATAAATTTAATGGAGAAATTAAAAGTGGGTTAACCCTAAAATAAGGAAAGTGGGCAAAGTGACCTAGAAGATGTTTTTAAGGAAGCTACTTGGAGAGTATAAATAAGAGGCTAGGCTCTCTAATTTTAATCACACTTGATAATATTGAATATCTATAGGATTTTGAGGTAACCAAGGATATATAATCTAGAATTATGAGGTAAGGTGAAGAAAAGAAGGCTGAAATGCAAGGAAGGATAAATTCTTTTGATGGTGCTTTCTAAGGTATGTTATTTACAGGTCATCTCACCATTTTCGCTATAAATGTTTTTCTATAATTATTCAAACCATGAAATTGATATGACATTGAGAAAACATATCCAAGTATAGGTGGTAAAAAAATCAGCTTGTGGGTCGTTGCATTTTTGGAGTTACACTCCATGGAAAATAGGGTTTGTGGCTAGTCCTGAAACTAGTCAAAAACAAGTGTTTCGGGTAAAAACGTCATAAATTATTAATAACAGATACAAATTCAGTGAAACCAAATGTGTTGGTTATGTTACAGTCTTTATTATCCTGGATAAATGTTTTATATCAATTCAACAAATATTCTGTGTGGGGCATGCTCTATAAGGTCGCTCTCTAGAATAAGCTAGAATTCAGAAAGGTATGCCATTTTTTCTATAACTCCTTTTATGAAAGGTTCCAAGTAGTGAAACCTAGAGGAATTTCATAAAACACATTGAAGAAAATTTTTTATCAGTTTCATATCTTTATACATTACATCTACAAAGTTATTATTACTTCAAGTTAGGGTTGTTGACTAATCCAAAACTAGGCATGTGAGACTAAAGAAAAGTTTGATGAAAATGCTAGTCTCTTGTTGTTAAAGTCAAGGAAGATTTGTAGGAATGTGATCATATACACCAGGTCTATTACAGAGATACAAATCAGATTTGTATGATGAAATTTATGAGGGATTTTGGTTGAGGTACATGTTGAGTACATGGTTGAGACAAGTAGTTGATGAGTTGGCACATACATGAGGTGTATAGTTGATGATGTTGGTACATATTGATGAGTTATAGTTTATGAGTAGTTGAAACATGATTGGTACATACTTGGTACATGTTTGGATGTATTTTCTTATGGTACAGGTTGTTTGGTACAATTTGGTGCATGGTTGATGCATTTGTTTATGGTACAGGTTGATTATAGGTTGAGTTATAGGTTGATGCATGGTTGATGCATGGTTTAGATTTATTGGTACAGGTTTACAACGGTATATCTCACAATGATAGTGTGACAATGGTTCCATCATTCTACTTCTACTTCAGGGAGGTTGGATGGGGCAAGGACAGGTGGTTGTATCCACCTTCCGGTTGTAGCCGGAGAACATAGGGGGTTGTAGCCTCCTTCTGGTTGTAGCCAAAGAATTGGGGAGTTGGAGCTTCCCTCAGGTTGTAGCCTGAGAAACTAGGGGGTTGGAGCCTCTTCCATTTGCAACTAGAAAACAAAGGAAGTTGGTGCTTCCAATGAATGTAATTCTTCAAGACATATAAGAAAAAGCATTATGTGGTTTTCTCCCGATTTGGTTTTCCATGTAAAACACTAGTGTACTGTGTATGTGTGTGATTTTTTATTTCTTATTTCTCATTATTGGATAATAATTCTACATTGATATAACATTTGAAGAAAAAGGATTATAATTACGCTATTACTGATTCACCCCCCCTCTCAATAATCCAACAAAAACTTCCCAAGAATGGACGCAAAAAATCACCAAAAAAAAACAATTTGGGGGCACTATGCCCCCCTACATGCTCTACGCAATGTAGACACTAGTTATAACCATGTAAATAATATAACACATACCCAACATTCTCCCACTTTTTGTTTTGTTTTCATACAGGGGGTTACAAGGTTACATAGTCAACAATCCAGAGCAACAATGCCCATATATTCTCTACACCAAGAAAATTTCTCAGTGCTCACAAATTTTTTTAATGCATCTGCAAAATTATTCAAAGTGTCCACATTAATCAGTAACACCTTCTTTTATTCAACCATGTCTCTCACAAAGTGATATTGAACATCAATATGCTCTGTATTTGAATGATAAGATGGGTTATTCGCTAGAAAAATTGCACTCTGACTGTCACAATCTATCCTTACAACTTGTTGTACCAACCCAATACCTGAACACAATATTTGTAACCATATTGCTTCCTTACTTTCATGAGTGGTTTCCATGTATTCAACTTCTGTAGTTGAAAGTGCCACTACAAACTGTCTTTTTCTCATCCAATTGATTTCTCCTCCAAACAAGTTAAACACATACCCGCTTGTAGATATTCTATGA
This sequence comes from Picea engelmannii, assembly GCA_009831015.1. Lineage (NCBI taxonomy): Eukaryota > Viridiplantae > Streptophyta > Pinopsida > Pinales > Pinaceae > Picea > Picea engelmannii. The sequence goes on along the minus strand of ML781613.1, from coordinate 14,568 downwards.
TCCATATATCCAGCCCATTATACATCCACAAAGCCATTTATGTCCAACACTCTATCCAAACCTGATCTTCCTTGGTAGCACAATCCATAACTAGTAGTGCCACGCAAATACCTGAAAATTCTCTTTACTGTTGTCCAATGCTCCTTCACTGGTTTTGACATATATTTGCTCAAAACTCCCACTGCGTCTGCAATGTTTGGTCTAGTACAGACCATTGCATACATAAAAATTCCAACCACACTCACATATGGAACATGAGACATTTCCTCCTCCTCTTCCTATGTCTTGGGACACTAATCCGCAAATAACTTTACACCTATAGAAATAGGGACCCTGACCAATTTACATTCCTACATATTAAACCTCTGCAATATTGTCTTGACATATTTCCTCTAATTTAACTAGAGTTTCCTATTTTCCCGATCTCTTTTAATTTCCATTCCCAAAATGACATTTTCAGAACCAAGATCCTTCATGTCAAATGTAGAGGACAACTGAGTTTTCACATCTTGGATAATCTCCTTGTTGTTTCCTATCAGCAACATATCAGTGACATACAAGACCAAATAAATCAAATGATCACCAATTAATTTTAAATACACACCGTGATCCTCTTTACTTCTTATGAAGCCAAGTCCCAACATATAAGTATCAAATTTTGTATACCACATCCTTGGTGATTGTTTTAAACCATACAGGGACTTTTTCAACTTGCCTACCAACTCCTTCTTTGCCTTCACAACAAATCCTTATGGATACTTCATGTAGATTTCTTATTTCATATCCCCATGTATAAATGTTGTCTTCACATCCATCTATTCTACTTCAAAATCAAATGCAACAACAACAGATAACCGAAATCTAATAGAGGTTGACTTGGCAACAGGAGAAACAATCTCACCAAAATCAATTCCCTCAACCTATGAATAACTCTTTGCTACTAATCGAGATTTGTATTTCTCCACTTTTCCTTCTTCATTCAACTTCTTTTTAAATCCCCATTTTCTACCAATGGGATTTCTTCCAGTTGGAAACTCCACTAGATCTCAAGCCTCATTCTTAACCAAGGTTACAATTTCTTCGACCATGGCCTTTTTCCATAGTTTTCCATCCTTTGAATCCACTACCTCCCTAACAATTCTAGGATCATCAACAATAATAGACAAAGAAAAATTTGAATGGAAATCAAGTGGATTATACCTTTCCGGTAGCCTTTTTTCTCTAATTGATCTCCTCAATATTGGAGTATGAGGATCTTTTTCTTCTGATTCTCATTCTTCTGAAGAGTCAAATTCATCATCCTTTAACTCAAACTCTTTCTTCTTTGGTTCTTCCTTACTTGGTAGGACTTCCTGTTTGAAAACATCTTTCATTTCTCTAAATACCACATCTTGGCTATACACTATCTTCTTAGTTTCTGGGTTCCAAAGCTTATAAACTTTGATGTCATATTTATACCCAATAAAGATACACTTTTCAGCCTTCTTATCTAGCTTACTCGTGTTTTCCTTTGGAACATGAGCATAGTCCTCACAGCCAAATACCTTGATATGTGTGAGAGAGGTTTTCTTACCAATCCATGCCTCATGTGGAATCTTGTCATCCAGTGCTGATGAGGGTGATCGATTAACCAGGTAACATGCAGTACACACTTCCTCTACCCAAAATTATTTCCCTAACCTGACACCGCTGAGAATGCTCCTTGCTTTTTCCATCATCATCCTATTCATCATTTCTACAACTCCATTCTACTGAGGTGTATAAGGATTAGTCTTCTTCAATTTTATACCATATTTCTTACGTAATTCTTCAAATTCATTCCCATAGAATTCTCCACCATTATCTTTCCTCATCACCTTATCTATTTTCTCTGTTTGATTCTCAACAAGAGCCTTAAACTCTTTAAACTTGTCAAAGACTTCATATTTTTTCCTGAGGAAATACATCCAAGTATTCCTCGAGAAAACATATATAAATGAGACATAATACATAGATTTTACCAATGATGGAACTGATATAGGTCCAAACACATCATTGTGCACAAGTTGTAAAATTCATTATGCCCTCATTGCACCAGAGGGGAATCTTACCCGATTTTGATTCCCATATACACAATTTTCATAGAAATCAAAATACAAAGATCAATTAGACATACCTTCAACCATACCTTTATCATGTAGTAGTCAAAGACCATTCTCTCTGATATGCCCCAGTCTTTGATGCCACCATATAAACTTTTCTCCATAGACTGTAGGAGTTTTTTCTTCTTCATCTCAAATATCAGGAAAAATGGAACTATTACACCCATCACTAATAGTGTTTCCTTGCTTCTTATACAGAGTTCCAATCTGAACTCCCTTCACCAACACCATTTCTCCTCAAACCATCACGTTAAGAACCAAATACCAATATAGAATAGAAAAACCTCATAATAAGTACTCAACGCCTCGAAAAAGAGATAATTTAAGATAATAAGCCTCTTCGAGGGGGAAACCTCCTTTTACCCCACATAAATGTTCAAGTACAAGATTATTACAAATTAAAATGTCTCCTTGGTATATATAGGAGACTAGGAGGTATAATTACAACTAATGGAAAAAAGATGACATAAATAAAATAACATTACTAATGTAATATGCCCCAATTAAGGGGTAATGATCCAATATTTGGTATAAACAAGCCCCTCCCCTTGAGACAAGTATTGTCCACAACACTTGAGTAACCTTGGATGCTTCTATATAAAAGACTCATCTTCCCAAGTGGAATCTCCAGCCGGTAGTTTCCTCCATTTAATGAAATACTCTGAAATGGATCTATTTCTCAGCTGGCAAATTCTTGTGTCAGTGATGGCTTCAGGATCCAATATGATTTTTTCTTCCTTATCAAGTTCTAGAAATATAGTTTGAACTGGGATCTTGTCACCTATAACCTTCTTTATGCATGAAACATGGAAAACTAGGTGTACTCGTGAAGATGCAGGCAACTCCAATTTGTATGCCATAGTACCAATCTTTTGCAACACCTTATAAGGTCCATAGTACTTTGGTGATAATTTATTATCCTTCTTGGCTTGCTTGAGGG
>ML781612.1:397709-407787 GCA_009831015.1 Picea engelmannii | reverse complement strand
CATTTGATGGAGTTTTTAAATTTGAAATCTGATATACATTATCTTAGGGTTATTTCAAATGGTCGATGAGTGACTTCAACTTGCAGTTGGATTTCTTCAGCCCATGGATGTACATATACCTGGTCTGAGGCATATTTGATTGAGTTTTTAAATTTGAAATATGATATACACTATATTAGGGTTATTTCAAGTGGTTGATAAACAATGCCAACCCGTCGTTCAAATTCTTCAGCCTGCAAAGTGAATTTGTCAGCCCTTGAATCAATTTCTTTATCCCATGAATTTATAGATATCTGGTCTATGGAGTATTTGAAACATATGGTTTGTGGTCTACGATGAAATATCTAGTCTGCAATATGCGGTGAAAGACCTAGTGGGTTGAATTATGAGGTGAGCTATGGTGAGTCTTGGCCTATAGTGATTTTCTAATATGTAGCAAAGTAAGCTCAAAGGTTGATCGAACATGTTTCCTACTTTTGCAAATTGTTTTGATGGAGATGGCCTATGAGCTTTTAATGCAAAGGTATTTTTACGCCTCGTGAGCTATCGAATCTCATTTTTTGGTAGTGGGCTTGGATAGGGAAAATGTACTCACAGGAGGATGAAATCGATTATGAAGATGAGCCCAAGGATGTTGCAACCATTTGTCCCATGGATGGGGAGCTAAAGGAAATCTGGGGGCTATCATGTGCAAGTGACAAGATGGCATGTGAGCACTTGGCTAGGGTGCCAGAGGTTCTAAAATCGGATGTATTTTATGTGGATGAAGCTTCGAGATTAGAGAGTAAGGCTAATGGAGAATCATTGTGCCTGAAGGAGGTTTGTGAGTCAGTGGTTTGAGGAGGTTTTTCTACAAATAAGGAGAAGGAATTGGTGTCACAGGTAGATGGTGATGATAAAAAAGAGAAGCAAATTGTTAAGAAGGTCAAGTGCAATTGATGTAAGCCCGAGAAAGTTAGATTAGTTGTGGGGGAAGACATCCATATGAGTGAAGTAGAAGAATTGATGGAGAAAGCAGTAGTTGGTAGATTTTATAGAAAATTGGTTTTTCCAGCATCGTTAAAAGGATGGCTATAAGTGAAATGGGAGATGTTGCTTGGTTACATTCTTGTCTACCATGCCCTGGTAAGGAGTTGGATCCATTTCATTTTTCATAGTAAGGAAGACGTAGATAAAATGTTGAGTTTAGATTGGAGGTTGGGGTCGTCTGGAATGGTCTTAAAGAATTGGAAGTTGGACTTTGATCCTAGAAGAGAGCCTTGTTTTATTCAGAAGTTATGGGAAATCCTTCCTAGTTTACCTTGCCCTCTTTGAAAGGAAGGTGTTTTAAGAAATTTTATGGATTTAATTGGGTGTTTTGTTTGTTTGGAAGATGAGTGGGATAAAAAGGTTGATCGTCAATGGGCATGGGTTATGGTGGAAGTAGACCTTAAGGAAGGTCGTATGGAAGAAGTTGAGGTGGTTTATGGTGAATGTGTCATCATGTAGAAAACCGATCACTGGAAGGTTTCGTTTGGGTGTTTTTACTACCATGAGGTCAGGCATGTTAGGGCCCAATGCAAAGTTGATAGCTTTCGCTCTTCCAAACCTCTGAAAGTCTGGCATAAGAAATGAAAAATTGGGGTTTTAGTGGATGCTCTAGTAGTTTCGGAAGATGTTGGTCATCGTAATTCACCTCAAGAAAGTTTCCATTGCTGAAGGACTTTGGGGACCCCTCTATGAAGGTGAAAGCAGTGGCCAGCCCGCATATTACTTTTGGCAAGCCTCCTTATGAATCCCTTTTTTTATTTATCTCTTTGGGTGTGGTAGAGAGGGATTCTGAAGTTAGGGCTCCCTCGGTACTCCTAGTATTTGAGATGAATAAAATATCTGATGCTTTAATATATGTATCTCTTCTGGTGGGGGATAGGGATGGTGAATATGGTTTTATGGAAGATGAGGTGATGGCCTCTTCTTTTTCATTGAATTTGGTTACTAAGCCTCTAAAATCCCCTAGGAAGTTATCATTTAAAGAGGTCTCCTTGTCGAGGTGAACGAAGCAGAAGAGTTCCAAGGAATCCTTAAATTTTGTCTCTAAGACTTCGAAAAACCTGAAATATTTTAAAGGGAACGTTTCATGCTTGTCAAGATATGATTTGAGATTTAAATCAAAGGTAAAAGAAGGGATAGGAGTGGCTAGGGGTATTTCTTTGGAATTTAATCAAGCTTCAAGTGTTGGTAGGAAGTATAATATATCCCTGGCTAAACAATATGCAAGGAAGGGGGTAAGAGAAGGTAAGCATGTAACCATTGATAGGAAACTTAGAGTAGTGAAAGCATGTACTAAAGTTTCCTCGTGATTGTGTTATCTTTCAATGCTAGAGGGGTCGAGGGTGCCCAAAAACAACTAGCCCTCAAAATACAAATCAGGGTCTATAAACCTGATATTTTTATGATTAAGGAGACTATCTATACAAGAAGTAAGGTTATTGAGTTTAAGAACAAATCAGGGTCTATAAACCTGATATTTTTATGATTAGGGAGACTATGTGTACAAGAAGTAAGGTTATTGAGTTTTTTTTTCCATTCCTAAAGGATTGATCTTTTTGCTCATTGATCTGGATGGGATGTCAGGAGGTCTAGTTATAGGTTGGGGGTCATCTTTGGTGGTCTCTTCCACATCCTTGTTTCGGTATGGGATTAAAGTAGAACTAGATGCAAAGGAGTTGGAATTTTTTTTAATGGTAGTAAATATTTATGGGCCCTATGGGGAAATAATATCTTATTGGGAGAATTTGATTAGGGATGTGGAGCTAGAAGAGTCCAATTTTATCACCAGGGGAGACCTAAACCTAACAATATCTCTTAGAGAAGTATGGGGGGCTAATGCTAGACATGATGTTTTAAGTGATTTTTTTATTCACCTTTTTTAGGACAAACTTTTGGTGGATCTGGAACCAGTTAACTTAGTCCCTACTTGGAGAAATGTCAGGGGGGGTGCTGAAGGAATCTCTAAACATCTTGATAGATTTTTTATCTCTAGACCTCTTTTGGGGGGGATATTTTCTTTCCAATTCCTTATTTGGATCAAGTGGGCTATCCGACATTCTTCTCATCTTACTGAAGTTGGAGAAAGAAGATTAAAAACCCCCCTATCCCTTCAAGTTTAAACATCCTTGGTTGCATGAGGAGGATTTCAAGAAGTTGATTGTTTCGGTATGGAAGCATATGGATCATTATTATGAGTACTCAACGATGAAGCAGGTAGTAGATAATCTTTTCAGGGTGAAGGGTGCTATGAAAAAGTGGGTCATGGGACATGAAAAGAAACTTCTAGCAAACATGTTTGGGATAGAGGAAAAATTTGATTGCTTTATGAAGGAAATTCTGTTGGAATTCTTCTTAAACGAGGGTAAAAAAACATTAAAATATTTGGAGTTTAAGAGATCTTTGTTGCTCAAAAAGGAGGAAGTAAAGTGGAGATTAAAGAATCAAGCATTGTGGATTCTTGAAGGCGAATACAATACAAAAAAATAAATCATAATTTATCTAACTTTCAAAATCAAACCAATATGATTTGGGAAATCTCAAATGGGGATGGAAGAAAGGTGAAGTCCTTTGTTGAGAAGGTTGAAGCTGGTAAACAACATTTCAAATCTTTGTACTCCAAACCCAGGACTTGCCACATTAGCGAAATCATGAAAATATTACAATTGGTTCTCAGGATTATATATGAATACATGAACCACTCTCTAGAGGTTGATATTACCTACGAGGAGGTTCTTTCAACATTGTCCTCTTTCAAGAGGGGGAAATGTTCAAGGCCTAACGTCCTTGCAATCAATTTGCTTTTACGCTTGTTTTACTTAATGAAAGATGATTTGGTTAAGGTTGTCCAAGAATCAATGTCCTCGAGGAAAGTATTGGGAGCACTCAATATTACAGTCATATCCCTAATTCCCAAAAAGCAAGACCCAATATACTTTCAATATTTTAGACCAATCTCCCTATGTAATTTGATTTATCACTTGATTTCCAAAATTATTGCTAATCATTTAAAAGACTTGTTGTTGAGAATTATTTCATAAGAACAATTCATATTCTTATTTAATCATCAAATTCATGATGTCATGGTAATTTCTCATAAAGGACTTCATTCCATAAAGACATCAAAGGTGATTTCTTTCATTATAAAGACCAATCTCGCAAAATCTTATGATAAGGTGAATTGGACTTTCATCAGGTTGATGGTGTTGCAACTAGGAATGAACTTACAATCAGTAAGTTGGATTATGGGATGTATACAGTTGGATTCCTTTGCTATGTTTCTCAATGGTTCTCCCTTGGGTTTCATTACGACATCCATAGATTTGAGACAAGGATATCCTCTATCCCCCTTCCCTTTTATGTTGATGGAAGAACGTCTAAGCCTAATCATAAAGGATACTAGATGGAGAGGAGTTTTAAAAGGGGTTAAAGTTTCAAATCCTATGAATATTACTTATCTTATTCATCGATGATGTATTTCTATTTGGGGATCAGACATCACAAAAATTAGGTCAATAAAAACCATTTTGGACCTTTATTTTAAGGCCACATGTATGGAACGAAAATTAAGGAAGGCGTGTATGCTCTCAAACTATATTCTTGTGGATGTTTCAAATAAAATAAAGGACATTATGCAAATTAGTTGCATTGAGTTTGAGAAAATTCAAGTTCTTGGTTTTTTACTTGAAACGAAACAAATATCGTTTTGAGGACTAGATAAGGCTCTACAAGAAGATTGAGGCTAAAATTTTGGTATGGTAAACAAGTGTTTGTCTCAAGGTGGTTGTCTTGTACTAAACAAAGATGTTCTATGAGTATATTGGACTTCCATTTCCAAGGTTCCAAAAAACATCCTTACAAAAATTAGGAAGAAATGCTTTGGGTTCTTATGGTCAGGTAAAAAAGTGTCTAAAGGTATTGCTCTGGTAAAATGGTCCACTCTTGCTCTCCCTAAAAAACTTGGAGGATGGGGTCTCAAAAATATTTACAGATTCAGTAAATCCCTAGCGGAAAAAAATATCTCGCATCTAGTTTATAATGATTCTCTTTGGGGGAAGGTAATAAAATCAAAATATTTGCGAGGTCGCACTATGGAGGATTGGTTTAGAACTAAAAAAAGACTCCAAAATGTTGTTCGATTATTTGGAAAGTCTTCATGGATGTTTCCCTGTAGGTTGGTACGTGGTTATCTTGGACTATTGGTAATGGTAAGAAATTATGGATAGGTTAAGACCCATGGATCATAGTCATGGGAAACCATGTGATATCAAAAGATCTCTTAAACAATTTACATGAAAATGGTATCTTCTATTTAAGTGATGTTAGTAAAAAGACATAAATGTTCTCTCGAGCCAGGCTTGGTTGATGGATGTCGAGTTACAGTTGGCTGGTCCTTTGGTAGAAGAATGGAGGAATTTTATAAATATTCTATTTCTAGTATGGTTGAGGAATCCGAGGAATGGAGAGTTCACTGGAAAGCTAGGTTATGAAGAATGTATGGAGGAGGATCGACAAGTAGAGGAAAAATGGTGGTGGGCCTTGATATGGAAATTGTGAAACCCATTGAAGGTCAATATCATTGTTCGAATTTCTCTCTCAATGATCCAGATGGATGTTCGTGGCCTCCCACCTATTCCAACTGGCTCATTTTGGCAGTTTTCCAGTTTCACAATTTTTTTCTAGTTTTCGGGTCCCTGACTTCAAGAGTCGTTTTGAGGCTCTAAAAAATGTTTTTAGGGATCGCCACAATCAAGATATGTAGGGCTCGTCACAAGAAATATGTGTGGTCCTCGTATAGACCTTTCCAATGGGATATCATGTGCTTAAAACGAAGATCGTATGCAAAAGTTACAACCCTGGGAAGTTGATGTACTAACTTACCCAAACAGGGCCCACATGACTTTTGGCACTTCATCTCCTAGGGTTAGGTTTTTGGATGTATAGGGTTTTTGACATTCCTGTTTATTTTAAAAAGGCCTTGAGAGCCTCATCGTAATAATCTTCTGGCGAATGAATGCATTCGTCACATCTCTTCTCAGAGATAAGCCACCACCATTCTAGCAAGCTTGTTTCTGCTGCATTTTACAGTTTCAACTTATTTTCTTATTGAATAGAAACCAATTTTACTGTATATTTGTTATTTTGTGTTAATCATATTTTGATAATAATCTGTATTCATTTCATTCTGCTCATAAAATTAGGATCGATGGTACAGAGCGGTCTTCTCCTTGTCGTTCTTAATGCATGTCCCCAATAAGGCCAGGGTACAAAGAATTGGGTCTCGAGCTTGTTTCTCTTAAGAACAAAAGCTCTCGCATGCCCAAGCGACCTCTCATGGTGGGACAAAAGAAAGATGACATGACAGGAGATCCCTTCAAAATGTTGCTCAAGGAAGCCCTCGTGCAACAGATGAACGAGATGATGGATAGTTTTGAGCAAATCCTTCGACGACTACCAACAAGCGACACATCTTCCTAAAAAGGAGGTGCCGCCCCCTTCAAGGTACAAATCAACTTCAATATTCCTATATTTTAAGGTCAGATAGAAGCAGATGTTGTAGATAAACGATTGAATCTACTAGAAGGGTATTTCTCTGCCCATAACTTCTTGAATAAAGAAAATATTACTTTTGCGCTCCTCAAAGTCATTCCCCATGTCAAAGATTGGTGGGAAACTTTCTGTGAGCATAAGAAAATAGAGGAACCCTCATTACTTACAGTCACAGTCACCTGGGAGTCCTTCAAGGATGCTATTAAGGAACAATACTACCCTGTTGGAATTTATGATGACTTATACACAAAATGGACCACATTGCGGCAGGAAAGAGACCAAGCAGTGCCCGAGTTCACAAATATATTCCATACCTTGCACACCAAGATGGGTATCAAATATTTTGAGCGACATCTGCTGCTCTAGTATCTCAGCGGTTTGCATAGATACATCCAATCCAAAATGGAGTTTATGGACATCTCATCCTTCAGCGCGGCCTACCGATATGCCGTCAAAATCGAGCAGAAGATCAAACAAAATATGCGACAATTTGGGCCTAGGAACCCCTCACAGCAAAAGCTAGGAAAGGACGGCCCCAACCCGTAGAATAAAGGTCAAAGAAAAGACGAACCGCCTCAGGACAGCCAGTCTAGGCTGCAAGCAAAGAAGGACATCAGAAAGACTAAGAAATATACCGGGAAGTGTTGCGACTTCCATAAGAGCTTCTGGCACAACACTGTTGATTGTCGCTCAAAGCAGTCACTGGTGGCTGAGGTGAAAGCCTTTGAATCAGATGCGAGTTCCAACTCTGAGTCAGAACCAGAAAGGGGGAGACAGATCATTGATGTAGAACCCAGTGCTACCGTTGCTACCGCCAAGCTCCAGCCTGGTGAACCAGATGATCCAGAGGAAGTCGAGCACCTTTTTCATTCACAAATGTGGGTGAAGGGTACCCCATTGCACTTCATCATTGATAGCGGTATCCAAAAGAACCTCATCTGAACAAAGGTTGTCAAGTGACTCACCCTACCGACAACGCCGCACCTGCAACCCTACACCATCAGATGGCTCCGCCAAGGAAGCGACATCCACATCATCCAACAATGTCGCATGTTGTACGACATCAAGCCCTTCAAAGATGAGGTATTGTGTGATGTTTCCCCTCTCGAAGTTTGTAATGTTCTTTTGGGCCAACCATATTTATGGAAACGCCATGGTGTATATGAGTCTAGGCCTTGCAGTTTTATTATTACTTTGAACACAAAATTGTACAGGATACCGGAGGCAGTCCTTGATCTTTGCCAAGCAATGCAGGAAGGTCATCTCTCAGACGAGGAAGTTTGTCTTCTTCATGATTCGCTCTCAAAATGAGTGAAAGATCACAACCACATCCATGGTCTCCATGGATGACCTCTCCGCACAATAGAAGCAAGTGGATAAGGTCGTGGAAGCATACTCATATATCTTCTCCTCACCTACTGGGGTACCTCTGCATTGTGAGGTCAAGCACCCCATCGATATGACCCGCGATGCACCACTGCCCAATGGCCAAGTCTACCATCGTTCTTTGTTAGAGAATGAGGAGTTCAAGCGTCAAATCCAAGAACTGCTCCATAAAGGGCACATCCATCCCATCTCATCACCTTGCGGGAGCCCAATCATGTTGGTACAAAAGAAATATGGAACATGGTGACTCTACATTGATTATCGGGTTGTGATTAAAATCACATTCAGAAACTAGTACCTGATTCCCTGAATCGACGACCTCCTTGATCAGCTCACGGGGGCCAAATACTTCAGTAAGATTGATCTGAAGTTTGGCTACCACTAGGTCCCTATAGAACAAACATATGTATGGAAGACCACTTTCAAGTCCAAGGAAGGTATTTTCGAATGGTTGGTCATGCCCTTTGGCTTGTCAAATGCTCCAACCACTTTCATGAAGATGATGGACGATATCCTGCGACCATTCACCAATACTTTTGTAGTGGTGTATCTGGATGACATTCTCATTTACAACAAGACTTGGGCATAACACTTGCAACATATTTAACAGGTCATGTGTATATTTTAACCTTGTACAATATTTACTGCAAACAGATTTTCAGTAAAAGAACACAAAATATACAAAGGAAAATACAAACATTAGACAGATATTTTTCCCATGGAAACCCAAACCAAGAAAACCAACATTTTCTATATTCATTCATAGTGATACATTGTTTACAATACAATATAGATATAGGAGCCAGTGGCATCCAAAACCCTAACCCAATGACCTGGATTAGTCAACAACCCTAATTCCTTAACCGAAAATAGAAAACCATCGGCAAAGAAACCATGTGTCGAAAAACCACCTAAATATGTGACATGTTTCTCGAGGCAGAAAAAGACACTACTTCTCGTGCAAAGAATATAACACATACCCAACATTATGCACACCCTGCGGAAACACAAGCTATATGCCAACTTGGAAAAATGGTCCTTCGGCATGGACTGGGTCCATTACCTGGGCTACATTGTTGATCATCATGGTGTACATGTAGATCCAGCCAAGATCCAAGTCATATGTGACTGGCTAGCCCCAACCACACTCACTGAGCTTCAAAGCTTCTTGGGCCTTGCCAATTTCTATTGCAGGTTCATGTTGGGATTCTTCGATATTCCATGGGCCTTCAGCTAAGTAACCAGGGGTGGTGGTAAGGAAAAAATTGTGTGGGGTTGGTCCCAACAACAAGCGTTCGATGATTTGAAGCAACACTTGTGATCAACCCTAGTATTTTCACTATCAGACCTACACCAACCCTTTGAGATCGAGACAGATGCTTTAGACTATGTTGTGGGCACCTTTCTCACTCAGCACGACCACCCCATGGCCTATCATAGTGAGACACTATCAGATGTTTTCCAGAAGTACCCTACTTACGATAAAGAAATATACTCCATTGTACAAGCCTGTCGCCAATGGAGACATTACATTCTTGGGAAGGAGACAATCATCCACATTGATCATAAGTCGTTGCAATTCATGCAGACACAAGGCAAATTGAAAAATCATGGCCGCCATCAGAAGTGGTCCACATACTTGCAACAATTCCACCTCAACATCAAGTGTAAAACATGAAGCACCAATTGCGTCATTGATTGCCTCAACAAACCTCCAGTCATGACACTCACCACGGTGCTAGACTCTTGTGGCCATGAGACCTATGGATGGCCCCAACTCTATGAGACAGACCCAAACTTCGCCACCACCTACCAAATGTTGGGCGTGTTATCCCCGATATCTAGGGATAACTAGGAGATCATGTCTCGAGGCCCACAGGTCCTAGACATGAAATACCGAGAGCAGGATTGACCTGAGCATGGCCTTGGAGGGCCCATCCTTCTTCTTCTTCGCTAGATTTGTCCTGTCAGCAGTAGCAGCTTCCATCACCATCGGCTTGGGCTTGCATCAGAGAGGACTCTTTCTCCATGAGGTAATTGGTCCAAGGTATCATGGTATGTGTCATGTTTGATCGTTATAACCTTCTTATATATGCATTAGGTTCCTTTCATTTCT
>ML781612.1:378620-397461 GCA_009831015.1 Picea engelmannii | reverse complement strand
TTCTTATATATGCATTAGGTTCCTTTCATTTCTGATGACTGCTTGGATCTTACACTAATCCAATTGACCATTGTTGGGGTGATTGATGGGGTGACTTAGCAAGCTTGTATTCATGGGTTTTGGTTAGCCACCAAGGGGGATTTGCAGAGCCATCGTCCACTCCCACCATTCTATCATTTTTCATCTTATCTCCCGCACATCTATCCCTTTCCCCTAATCCGGCCATTAGGATGACCTTTGAGGGTTACACTTTGTCTTGTGGGAAGAAGGGGCTAAAGGCCTAGGGGGTAAAAGCAGCTGGTAAAAGATAAAATCCATAGGAAATAAAACCTAGAGATGCTTCGCCCAGGGATCCCCGAGAAGGCAATAAAAGGCCTCTCGATAAGAAACCAAAGGGACCCTAAGAAAAATAGTAAAACAAGACCTAACCAAGAGTATGGGAGGTCTCATCACGAGCCGACCCATTATGTTCATAGGTATCCAGCAGTATGACATTGCCATTATCTGGTCACCACGCCAGGGCAGTGACCTTTGGTTGCATGACCAAAGGAAAGGGGGTCTCATCACGAGCCAACCTTATCATTTCTGTGAAGATACCAGTGGGTAACACTGTCAGCTCTGGTCACCATGCCAAGGCAGTGTTTTCTGGTCAGACCTTGAAACAAAAAGAAAAGAAAAGCAATAAACGAAAAATAAAGGCAATAGAAGGGCTTGGAAAAAAATGCATCCATGACAGGTACAACTCGCCTCCTACAAAGGCACCCACAGACAACACCTGCCCTTGGTCTTACTGTGACTGGACATCCCTAGGTCATATCACCTCATAAAACATGGCTTGAATGATCTTCTGAGGAAACTTTCCTTCTCTTGTGGGTATTAGCCCAGTAGGTTATTCTGTTGGTCTTCTTCAGCTTTGTATAGTAGATCTGTGTAATGTCTTTGAGCTCTTAGATGACATGCTAGGGATTTCATGCATGTATTTGATAAATTTAATGATGAAATATGATTGACATTGCTATGATCCCAAGGACTGATGAGCCCATGGAGGGCGTAGTTTTTGATGTGCAGGACCATACCCGGCGGACAGGTACTAGTGGACCGATACACATGGGGATATGATTAGTTCGGACCTCCATGGGGCTGAAGAGCCCATCATGGTATTTTCAGCAACTTTGGGCTCCTCCCTTCTTATATTTTCATACCCCCTCAGTACCTCCTCTCTTATGAAGTTAGGAGCATTCAACCTAGGTCTAAGCTCATATTTTATTCTTACCTCTACCATGATATTATCCGAAACCATTTGCAGTTGGGCAGGGGAGAGATCAAAGGCCTCTTCATCTTGCAGGAAAATGTTTTCCCCTTGGGGCTCTTCCTCTTCTTCGATCATGAGGGGACCTCCTGACTCAAGAAGGGGAGATTCACCTACAACATTCAGGCTATCATCAGGATGAAATAGCATATTGAGGTCCATGGGGGTTGCTGGGATGGCAGAGGCAGGACGACGTTGTGATGAGCCATTGCACGAGAAATAAGAAGGACGTCCTTACCAATGACACAAACGCGCCACCTAGGCACGTCCGCTCTCACAGGACCTTCTTCTTTTCGGCCCAAAGAACTCGAAGGTTCTTCTATTTCCCTATCTGGAAATCTGCACCCACAACAATCTTTCTCCGAGGTCAGCCAAACCTCGCTATCTCGCGAGTTCGTGACTCAAAGCCTCCAAACTTTCCTTTCAAATCTTGCGATACACAATCTGGCGATACGGGTATAGCTCCTTCCACATGCAACTGTGGGCTAGGCTTAAATGTTAGCGCCTCTCGCAACCTCGCAACCTCGCAGCTTGAACCGACGAACTTTCACCCTCCTATTCCGCGAGTCCCCGAGATGCGAGAATTCAACGGAATGCTGACTCTATCTCCAGGTAATGTGTGTCCACCCGTCGGCCGCGCGATCCCACCTTATGCTCTGCCATGCGTCCACACGAACCCCAGCTCCTCGACACTTCGCTACTCGCGAATCCGAACACCAATATTTCGGGACTTCTCGCGGCGAGATCCCGAGGGCTTCGTGCCACCTGTATTCCACTCGTTGACTCTGCTATGGCCCACACTATCCTCTAGTTGTCGGGATATCGCTTTCTCGCAACCTCGCAATCCCCGTGGCCAAATTCTCAAACCTTTTCTTGCGAGGTCCTGAGGCACGATCCCACGTGCAGATCCAATGGTCCTCCTGTGATCCGGATCCAATGGTTATCCTCCTTCTCGCGCTTCGCGTCCTCGCGACTTGGAGTACTCAATGTTTGGCTCTCACCCTGTGAACTTCCGAGTTCACGAGATCTCTCGATCTCTCGCCACCTGTCCTCCTCCGATGGACGGGTACAATCCTCTCGCTCCTTCGCTGCTTCGCGTCCTCGCGCCTCGCGACTCTGAATGCCCAATACTTGGGCTTTCACCCTGCGAACTCCTGAGTTCGCGAGATCTCTCGATCTCTGCCACCTGTCCTCCTCAGATGGACGGTTCTTAGCCTTCTCGCCACTTCGCTGCTCGCGAAGCTAAAGGACTTCCCTTTCGGTCCTCCAATGTCCGAGTCTGCAAGATGAGAGAATCTCCTTACACGCGTCCTCCTAAACGAACGACTCTGATCTTGTCGGGATATCGCGTCTCGCGATATCGCTGCTCTTGCTGCACAACCTTTGGAGCTTCAACTCGCGAGTCCCCGATACACGATACCACGTGTAGATCCTACAGCTCCGGTGACTCGGAATCGACGGCCCTGCCCCTCCTGAGCTTCAAACTCTTTGGAATTGAAAACCAACGGCCCAAATTCTATCGACTGATCCAACGGCTGCTATGCTCCTCCCTGAGCTTCCTGCATGCCTACTCCTGTGCTTAACCTCTGCGCAGCTTTTCTCGATCCAACGGCTGACGGGATTTCTATGTGAGATCTGACGGCTCTCGGTCTCTTCCTCCTGTGCGCTCCTCCTGAGCTTCTCGCGTGCCTTTCTTCCATGACTTAGGATAATTTCAAATTCTCCAAGGCCTCAACCTTTGCTGGTTTCTCCTCTGCGAGCTCCTTGACTGTTAGCTTCGCTGGGCGTATATAACGCTGCCCTTCCTGAGCTTCTTCTCCTCGAATCCTTCAAAGTATTTTGATGTCTGCCCTCCTTGCAGAACCTCTACGCACACCCGGTGCTGTCCCTCCTGAGCTTCTCCGAACACTCAGACCCCTTGGGGGATTTTATCCTTTTTTCTCCCTCAGATGGAGAATGGAATGGACGCTCTCCTGGCTATCCTTCTGCTCAAGCCTCTTCTTGAGTACTTCTGGGTGTTCAGTACCCCAGCGAAGATCATCTAATGGATTCTTCCTTCAACTACAGAACTCAAAAGAATCCTCTTCTCCTTCTGTGCCTATCTGCACACTTCCTCGACGCCCTCCTGGCGGAGTATCTTCTCTTCCACAGAAAACTCCAACGATTCTGTCTCCTTATGTGCACCCTTTGCACCTGCTCAATGCCCACTTGGCAGAGCCTCTCAGAATCCTCAGTGATTCTGGTCTTCTCCGAACTCACAACAGATTTCTTTCTCCAGCACCTCGTGCTTGCGCTCAATGCCCACCTGACAGAGCTCCTATAGAATCCTCAGTGATTCTGTTTGCAACTGTGTCTTAGATACACAGCCTTGCCTCCTAAGGTGTTCAACAACCTCATCGGTCTTTCTTCTCCTGAGTTGCTGACTTCAGTCCTGTGCCTCAACACGTCTTTGTCTGACTCCGTAGAGTTCAGAAGTGCATCCTCTGTGCACGGCTCTCAGAACCCTCAGTGTTCTGTCACACCCCCCTGGTGTGAAGCCTCAAAGACCTTCAACCTGAAATCAGACCAACTCCTGCAGAATGCATCAACAATCATACATTCACAACATACATAGGGAACACACACAGACATCCATATACACAGAATATGCAGGAAAAACTGCTCTGTTTATATTAACAAATGGCAAATGCCTGTAATTACAATGGTGTTCCTGAGCTCTCTCTGGCTCCTCTCCTACAACCTCATCTATCTCGACTAACTCAAAATGAGAACTAAAATCTCTTTTACCTGAGGGGCTCATCGAGCGCTTCCCTCCAGAACTCACCTACCCTATTCAATTACAATGAATGGGCTATCTAGTCCACAATCGGATCTAGATCTCAACCGATCTACATTAAATGCCTATCTTATCTACAGCCTGCACAAAGGCATGGATTCCCTAGCTCACCAGCCTAAGCACATTAAATTTACATTGAATTTCAAATTCAAAATGAGGCTGCGCCTCTCCTCAGCCTTTGAATGCATGCGCGCTGACGTGGCTGGTTGGCTGCATGGAGAAATGCTCCTGCATCATACTCTACAACTGCAAAAATCATGAGCTCCTGCTCATGAGCTTTCCCCTTGGAAATCCTCCTGGATCCCAAATAAACCTTTGGAGCTGTTCATCCGCTCCATCTTCCTGTTGTTGTTGCTTCTGCTGCGCTGTTGCTGCTGCTGCTTCTTCTTTCCTTCTACCCAGTTGCTCCCTGCTGGCAGTGTCTGCTGACTTCAACATCAGCTCCCTGATGTCCTCTATCACTTCATCCAGCTGCTCTAGTGGCTGGTCCTGCTCATGCAGTCTCCTTAGCTGCAATTTTTTTTGACACATGGGCAGATCATCATGATCTCCCATGCCTCTCTTTTCATCTTCATTTGTGGCCTCAAGTTGCCACTCTGCTGCAAACTTCAGTTCTGCAGTCTCTTCTTGACTGACCTGCTGCTCAGTCATCCTCTTTCCTGACAGCTCAAATCCTGCTAGTTCTCTGGCTGGCCCTGGATTGTTCAACCAATCCTCCAGCATCTCTAGCTCCATCTCCCATGGAGTGATAACTCGGCCTGCCCTCTCCTCGGCATCCTTTGCTGCTAGCTTCAATGCTACGACGCTCTCAGCTCGCTGGCTGAAACTATTGAGCTATTCCTTAGAACACTCATTTTCTGTTTCCGCTTCTACTTTTGCTTCTGCTGCAAATTCTCCTGTTGCAGTCTCTTCAGCTTCAATGCTGAATGCGTTGAGCCATTCCTCATAATGCTCACTCTCTTCTTTGTCCTCTTGGGCAGCTTCCAAAGTCTGCTCCCATTTTTCTTCTTTTCTGATAGTCATAGGTGACTATTCCTCTGCTGTTGTTGTATCATCTGCAACAAAATTTTCTGCCTCCTCCTGGGCAGATGGTAGGAATATCCCAATTCCCCCAATCATCAGAAGATCATCTTGATCCTCCACCTCTGTCAGCTGCACCTGCTGATCCAAATTCACCTTTGAGCTCACTGGCTCTGTCAGCTCCCCTGGCTGAATGCAACTCACTTCTGAGTTTATGAGACCCACAGATAGTCTCATCTGCTCATCCCTGCCCACCTGGCAATATGGGATGCTTCCGTTGCTTCCCTGGCAGACTATGAGATCAACCGATCCCATCTTCATCAACACTCCTTGCTGAATTGAACTCTTCATCGAGCCCATGAGACCTTCAGATGGTCCCAAATTTTCGTCTCTGCCCTCCTGGTAGTCTTCGATGCTTCCGCTGCCTTCCCGGTAGTCTTTGAGATCCCACAACGATCTCTTTTCATTGCCCTCCTGGCAAATTGAAATTCCCTCGCTGTCCTCCTGACAGTCTGTGAGATCCTCAACTGATCTCAACTCGTTGCCCCATGGCAATCTGGAATTTCTACTTCTCTGCCCACCTGGCAGTGCTTGAGATCCTCAGATGATCCCAATTCAAATTCTTCATCATCCCAATCATCGAGACCTCTCCCAGTCTCCGGTTTACATACCTCAACCATATTTTCCTCTGTGGCCTTGAGGTTTTCAGCATACCTCAACCATTTTCTCAACAGCCTGCGCTGTCTCATGACCATCAACTCCCTGACTGGCCATTTCACCTTTGCCTTCTTCATGGGCAATTCACGCATCCGTCTCCTCCTTCTATCCTGCCGCATCCGCAGTTCGAAATACTCTATGTCTGCCTTTAATTCATAGAGGTCTTTATCAAATTCTCTATCCATTTCTGCAAGTTTTTCTGCCTTGCTTTTCTTTCTATGGACTTCAGTAGCCATCTTGTTGTATCTATCTGCCTCCCTGACAGATCTGCTGCTGTCACTCTTGCAATCCTGAGTGCTCAGCTTCATCCTACAGTCTCCCTGACTATCTATGGACTGTTGCCTATCTGCCAACAAGTCCTTACAGAGTCCTTCAACAACTCTGTCTTCTTCTGCCTCCTCTGTTCCCCTCTTGCCTGAAATATACAGACAAGAATTCAAGCTCTGATACCAATTTGACGCAAACGCGCCACCTAGGCACGTCCGCTCTCACAGGACCTTCTTCTTTTTGGCCCGAAGAACTCGAAGGTTCTTCTATTTCCCTATCGGGAAATATGCACCCACAACAATCTTTCTCCGAGGTCAGCTAAACCTCGCTATCTCGCGAGTTCGTGACTCAAAGCCTTCAAACTTTCCTTTCAAATCTTGTGATACCCGATCTGGCGATACAGGTATAGCTCCTTCCACATGCAACCGTGGGGTAGGCTTAAATGTTAGCACCTCTCGCAACCTTGCAACCTCGCATCTTGAACCAACGAACTTTCACCCTCCTATTTCGCGAGTCCCCGAGATGCAAGAATTCAACGGAATGCTGACTCTATCTCCAAGTAACGTGTGTCCACAAGTCAGCCGCGCGATCCCACCTTATGCTCTGCCACGCGTCCACATGAACCCCGGCTCCTCGGCACTTCGCTACTCGTGAATCCGAACACCAATATTTCGGGACTTCTCGCGGCGAGATCCCAAGGGCTTCGTGCCACCTGTATTCCACTCGCCGACTCTGCTATGGCCCACACAATCCTCCAGCTATCGGGATATCGCTTTCTCGCAACCTCGCGATCCCCGTGGCCAAATTATTGAACCTTTTCTTGCGAGGTCCTGAGGCACGATCCCATGTGCAGATCCAACGGTCCTCCTGTTATCCGGATCGAATGGTTATCCTCCTTCTCGCGCCTCGCATCCTCGCGACTTGGAGTACTCAATGTTTGGCTCTCACCCTACAAACTTCTGAGTTCGCGAGATCTCTCGATCTCTCGCCACCTGTCCTCCTCCGATGGACGACTACAATCCTCTCGCTCCTTCACCGCTTCGTGTCCTCGTGCCTCGCGACTCTGAATGCCCAATACTTGGGCTTTCACCCTGCGAACTCCCGAGTTCGCGAGATCTCTCGATCTCTGCCACCTGTCCTCCTCAGATGGATGGTTCTTAGCCTTCTCGCCACTTTGCTGCTCGCGAAGCTAAAGGACTTCCCTTTCGGTCCTCCAATGTCCGAGGCTGCGAGATGAGAGAATCTCCTTACGCGCGTCCTCCTCAACGAACGGCTCTGATCTTGTCGGGATATCGTGTCTCGCGATATCGTTGCTCTTGCTGCACAACCTTTGGAGCTTCAACTCGCGAGTCCCCGATACACGATACCACGTGTAGATCCTACAGCTTCGGTGACTCGGAATCGACGGTCCTACCCCTCTTGAGCTTCAAACTCTTTGGACTTGAAAACCAATGGCCTAGATTCTATCGGTCGATCCAACGACTGCTATGCTCCTCCCTGAGCTTCCTGCATGCCTACTCCTGCGCTTAACCTCTGCGCAGCTTTTCCCGATCCAACGGCTGACCAGATTTCTATGTGAGATCTGATGGCTCTCGGTCTCTTCCTCCTGTGCACTCCTCCTGAGCTTCTCGCGCGCCTTTCTTCCATGACTTAGGATAATTTCAAATTCTCCAAGGCCTCAGCCTTTGCTGGTTTCTCCTCTGCGAGCTCCCTGACTGTGAGCTTCGCTGCGCATATATAACGCTGCCCTTCCTGAGCTTCTTCTCCTCGAATCCTTCAAAGGATTTTGATGTCTGCCCTCCTTGCAGAACCTCCACGCACACCCGGTGCTGTCCCTCCTGAGCTTCTCCGAACACTCAGACCCCTTGGGGGATTTTATCCTTTCTTCTCCCTCAGATGGAGAATGGAATGGACGCTCTCCTGGCTATCCTTCTGCTCAAGCCTCTTCTTGAGTACTTCTAGGTGTTCAGTACCCCAGCGAAGATCATCTAATGGATTCTTCCTTCAACTACAGAACTCAAAAGAATCCTCTTCTCCTTCTGTGCCTATCTGCACACTTCCTCGACGCCCTCGTGGCGGAGTATCTTCTCTTCCACAGAACACTCCAACGATTCTGTCTCCTTATGTGCACCCTTTGCACCTCCTCAATGCCCACTTGGCAGAGCCTCTCAGAATCCTCAGTGATTCTGGTCTTCTCCGAACTCACAACAGAGTTCTTTCTCCAACACCTCGTGCTTGCGCTCAATGCCCACCTGGCAGAGCTCCTACAGAATCCTCAGTGATTCTGTCTGCAACTGTGTCTCAGATACACAACCTTGCCTCCCGAGGTGTTCAGAAACCTCACCGGTCTTTCTTCTCCTGAGTTGTTGACTTCAGTCCTGTGCCTCAGCACGTCTTTGTCTGACTCCGCAGAGTTCAGAAGTGCATCCTCTGTGCACGGCTCTCAGAACCCTCAGCGTTCTGTCACACCCCCCTGGTGTGAAGCCTCAAAGACCTTCAACCTGAAATCACACCAACTCCTGCAGAATGCATCAACAATCATACATTCACAACATACATAGGGAACACACACAGACATCCATATACACAGAATATGCAGGAAAAACTGCTCTGTTTATATTAACAAATGGCAAATGCCTGTAATTAAAATGGTGTTCCTGAGCTCTCTCTGGCTCCTCTCCTACAACCTCATCTATCTCGACTAACTCAAAATGAGATCTAAAATCTCTTTTACCTGAGGGGCTCATCGAGCGCTTCCCTCCAGAACTCACCTACCCTATTCAATTACAATGAATGGGTTGTCTAGTCTAGAATCGGATCTAGATCTCAGTCGATCTACATTAAATGCCTATCTTATCTACAGCCTGCGCAAAGGCATGGCTTCCCTGGCTCACCAGCCTAAGCACATTAAATTTACATTGAATTTCAAATTCAAAATGAGGCTGCGCCTCTCTTCAGCCTTTGAATGCGTGCGTGTTGACGTGGCTGGCTGGCTGCATGGAGAGATGCTCTTGCATCAACCAATGACACTTTGGCAGAGGCCGACCTACGGGAAATCACCCACTGTAGATGGGACAATTGCTTTTGATGGACAGGACGTCACCTGAGGCAGCTGGACATTTTCTGGAGCATGTGGCAGTGTGCTGGGATCATTTGGCACGTGTGGCAGCTTGCAGGAGCCCTAGAGGGGCCAACGTTTTGTTTCTTGGATGCTGAGCTTGCCCAAAAAGGGCCAACATCTCCCTCAGAGGGGCCTGACGTCTCCCTTTTGAGCTCATATTGTGACATTTTTAGCATTTAATGTGACAAACAATGTAATATTGTTGGTCAGCCTTGTTGGCTGTTTTAAATGACCTATTTTCTAATTAAAGGTCATTAGGATGATATAAATAGAGGACGTTGCCTCTCATTTTTACACAACACAACTCACTCTCTTGTGAGAGAATCATTTTTAGTCTTTGTCTTGAGATTTTTGCTGTTGGAATGAGGCGCAACTCTTGTGGAGGATCATTCTTGGCATTTTTATGGTGTTTTTCTATCATTGGAAGGTTTACAACTAGGGTTTGATAAGCTCTTCATGATTTGTAAGTGTATTTCTCATGCAAAACTTCTTAAATGAATGGTTGTAGGTTAAATCTCTTGCATTTATTGTTACATTGTTATTATTTTGCTTAATCATTGAAACCCTAGGTAGTAAGCACACAAGTAGGTCCTTGTTATATGTCCCCATGATAGAAAACTTGTTTTAGCCATTGATTAAGGAGAATATAGCCTAGCCGTTGCTACACTAATTCCCCTTTTTCTAAGTTAGCTTTTGAACATAGGTTGAAGAAAGAAGACATCCTAGGCCTAATTAATTTTACACCTAGGGTTTTGACTTTTAGGGTTTGAAAGGCCTTGCTCTTGCAACACTCTTCACCCTTAGATTTATGTTTTGAAGCTAGCCATTTTGCCAAGGATTTTTAAAGAAAGAGGGAGGAGCATGAGGCCTTGCTTAAGCAACACCGGAATGAGCCTCCTCCCCTTAGGGTTTTGACTCTAGGGCCCTGCCATTGCAACACCATAGAGCCTAACTCTCTTGTCTTTGAATTTAGATTCTCCCGAGATCTAGCCCTTGCTTCTTGACTCCATAATACCCTAAGGCACTGGTCTAACTCTCCAACGTTGAGTTTATTGTGCCAAAACAACACTTTCAAACTTCTTAGATTTGAAACCCTAACTAACCCTAACGTCTAACTAACCCTAGATTAATGATGACGTCATGCCTTGTTTGAACTCTAAGTTGATAGAAAACGTTGTGGCCAAGTCATCCAATGATATACATTGATGTGTTGATAATTTTCATTGACCTATTTGCAAAACGTTTGAGCTCTTTGTCTACCAAACTAACCCTAAAGAAGGCTAACGTCACCTCTAGTGAGCTTGACGCAACACTCCTGTCTTATATGAGTAATTGATGATATTTCATGCTAATTCAAAGATTGATTATATACATTGAATGCTATATCATTTCCAGTGTTTATTGAGGAGTAATATTATAAGCCATAGTCATTTTTTGCAATCATTGACTTCGTCAATAATTACTGCTATTTATGCTCATGTATATTAGATGTTAATAGTCATAAATCTATGAAGTACTAACCACTATTTGCATGCATTAGTTTTATTATTGCCTTGTCTCGCAAACAGGTGCCTATTCTATGGAATACCTTCATTTTGACTATCTTCTTGGCGGTAATCTGTGAAAGGGAAAACTTGCCTTGATCCTTTAAACCCTTGCCTTTCAAAACCCCAGATTGCTAGGGACGTCTCCCTTGGGTTTTAGCCACCCTAAATAGAAAGAGCCCCCCATCAAGGTGCCAGTGGGTGGGGAAGCTCCTGTTACGCCAGTTTGATCCTTACTTTTCAGCTGCTTGGCCTAACCTACAAACTGAGCGATAACAGGGCACAAACGTAGTTGTCGCTAATTTCTATCTTTAGGATGGGTTGTTGTGTCATCTAGGCCATATTTTTATTCCATCAAGGGAGCGAGTGAAGCTGATTTGGGAAGCTCACTACAGTCGGGCGTAGGACACTTCGACGTCAAAAAGACAGTGGCAATGTTGCATAGACATTTCTACTTGCTGAAACTTCGACATGAGGTCAGAAAGTATATCAAGTCCTACAATGCCTGCGCTATTTCCAAACCAACCACTATGAAACAGGGCCTATATACCCCTCTGCCTACTCCTGAAAGGCCATGGGAATCCATCTCCATGGACTACATGTCGGGCCTCCCATCCACCAAGGAGGGAAATGACTGTGTTATTGCGGTTTTTGATCGCTTTTCTAAGATGACGATTATGGTCGCTTGCAACAAGAGCATCACAATAGAGGCCACTGCCAAGCTCTTCTTTGAACAAGTTTGGGTATATTTTGGAATCCCACAAACCCTTGTCTCAGATCGGGACAGTCGATTTCTCAACACATTCTGATCGAGCCTCTGGTCACTGCTGGACACCAAGCTCAACAAATCCACGACCTTCCACCCCCAGACATATGGCCAAACCGAGGTCGTAAATCAAATGATCGTGCATATCCTACGCATGTATAATTCCAAGCACCCTCACACATGGGGTTAGATTTTTACCTATGTCCAACATAGATACAACTGAGCCCTGCATAGCTCAACTAGCCATAGCCCCTTTTAGGTGGGGTTGGGATTCCATCCATTAGGTCCCATAGATGTTGCACTACCCCTTGGGCTCACCTCGACCGACTCATATCCTGCTCCAATTGAAGCTGACAAAGCCACCTGGTTCATTGAATAGATCCAACACATCTGCCAATAGGTTCAAGATATCCTATAGAAGTCCAATGAGAAGTACAAGCAGCGCCACGATCAACACCGGGTGTCACATAAGTTTCAGGTGGGCGACAAAGTTTGGTTGCATTTGCAGAAATAACGCCTTACCGAACCCCATTGGAAGCTTCTCCCACTCTGTTATGGACCATACACCATCACCAAGGCTGTGGGTGATAATGCTTTTCAGCTCAACATTCCTCCTTTCCTTGGCATGCACCCAGTGTTCAACGTGGATCTCCTTTGACCTTATTTCCCACCATTATTGGACACCTCAGAGATAACAGAACAACTAAAACCAACAGAGATCAACCCTGAATACATACAACATGCATATAATGATCAGATTGTGGACAAATAGGTCAAGGGCACTCACCAGCAAATGATCCAGCTTTATCGAGTTGTCAAAGTAGGGTAGCTCCTGCACCAAGGCAAGTGGCTCACCCGGGGCCAAATTCAGCAGAAATTTCCTCATCTAATGGGCGAAATCAATGCAATGGAGACCATTGCTTACTAAGGGGGGAGGATTGATACAGATGGATGTCGGTGGCCTCCCACCTATTCCAACTGGCTCATTTTGGCAATTTTCCAGTTCAACAATGTTTTCCTAGTTTTCGGGTCCCTAACTTCAGGGGCCGTTTTGAGGCCCTAAATAGCGTTTTTAGGGCTCGCCACAGTCGAAATGTGTGGGGCTCGCCACATGCAACATGTGTAGTTCTCAGATAGAACTTTCCAATGGAATATCGTGCGCCTAAAACAAAGATCATATGCAAAAGTTACGACCCCGGGAAGTTGATGTACTAACTTACCCAAATGAGGCCTACATGACTTTTGGTGCTTCATCTCCTAGGGTTAGGTTTTTGGATGTCTAGGGTTTTTGACATTCTTGTTTATTGTAAAAAGGCCTTGAGATCCTCATTGTTATCATCTTCTAGTGAATGAGTGCGACTGTCACATCTCTTCTCAGAGATAAGCCACCACCATTCTAGCAAGCTTGTTTTCGCTGCATTTTACAGTTTTAGCTTATTTCCTTATTGAATAGAAACCAATTTTACTGTATATCTGTTATTTTGTGTTAAGCATCTTTTGATAATAATCTGTATTCATTTCTTTCTGCTCATAAAATCTGGATGACTTGAATAAGCTTCTTACATGGGAAAACAGTTTAAAAAGAGGATGGATCGACCCAAATATCTGTTCTCTATGTAAATTAGATGAAGAGTCGGTTTATCATTTATTTGTTACCTGTCCTTTCTTTAAGGAGGTCTGGTCAGCGATATCCTCCAGACTCCTCTTAAATATTTCTTGGGATAATTATTATATAGAAGCATGTATACATGAGTGGATGAGGAATTTTCCTTATGTTGAGATTAAATCACTTCCATGTCATTCCATTTATAATTTGTGGTGGACTCACAACTGAGTGATATTCTAGGACATTATCATACCTATCGAGGTGGTTACTCAGTTGGTGTTAAATTCCATGGATTTCAAGGTTTGTCTAAAGCAAAAGAGAAAGAAATCAATTGTGAATATGGACTTCAATATATCAACTCCATTGGGGTTCTTTCACATAGCCAGTCAAGGCTATCCAAAAAAAGGTGGAGTTGGAGTTGTTTTCTATTTAAACCAAACACATTGCTTTCACTTGAAGTATGCAGTGGGCAGAGGATCCAACAACAAGGCAAAAATTGTTGATTTGTGGGTTCTTCTTTCTTTAGCTAATTAGATGGGTTTCTGAATATTAAAGGTAATGGGTGACTCTAAACTTGTTATTTATTGGGATAACAATAAGATTGTGGATAATTTCGAACTGGGGCCTACAAAAAGAGCACGTGGAGAACTAAAAAGAACTTTTTAATGGATATCCTTTGCTCACATTAGTCATGAAATGAATGTGTTAGTTGACGGGATTTCAAAGAAAGCACTCCTTTGTTGACTCATACTTTGTCCACCTATTTCAATAGTTCGTAAAGAGTTGTGAAACTTATGATTTTTTAAAAAATTCATAGAAATAACTATAGTAGGCGGGGTCCCCTAGAAAAGAGAATTGAAATTATATGGTTTATATGGCACGATTTTTCTTAGCATCATGACATGGCATTATATTATGGTTTCAGTTTGGAGATATCTCCTTCCATCAAAGAAGTTTGTCTCGAGGTTTATTTAAGGGCATTAATAGCATCATAGTTGAATAATCATGTTTCTCATGGCATAAAGCGATATTTGGTATGATGATGTGTTTTAGTTTTGGTATGCCTCACCTATAAT
The DNA here is from genome assembly GCA_009831015.1 of Picea engelmannii. NCBI lineage: Eukaryota > Viridiplantae > Streptophyta > Pinopsida > Pinales > Pinaceae > Picea > Picea engelmannii. The sequence goes on along the minus strand of ML781612.1, from coordinate 383,199 downwards.
TTCAATTAAAGTTTGCATGAAAAACTCAAACATATATGGCTCAACATACAGAGGCATATATGGTGGCATCTTTCAATTCACTATATGTTTCAAATTAGCATGGTTTGAAGAATTGTATAAGCCTATATTTTATATTGATCATATAGTGATGGTTATAGTTTATTGGTTTGACATTGGAATCATGGTCCAAATATGGCATATATGGTTAAAAGGTTGACATGCCCTTGGCACTTGCATGAGATATGGTATTGGTTACAAGTGAAATGTTTTCATCCATAAAGGTTTTGGTCTATCTTATGTTGGTGGTTTCTCATATGTAAATAATCCTCACACTTTAGTGTATTAAGGACGTGCCATGATAAACTTCATCACATAAATGATCGATTTGATATGGATAGTTGAGTTTTCATGTGGTGCATGTGGTATGAGGGTTTGGATTATATGTGATTTTGTCGTGTTATGTGGTCTATGAATGTAGTGTATTGTGAGTTGGCCATGCATTTAAAACTTGGTACAAATGGGCATTTATGACCGTCAAACTCACACCTTGCCATCTTTTGAATTCGTCTGGGATTATTCATTTGGTGTTTAGACCGTGGAAGGAGAGTTTAGTGTGGTATTCATTCCAGAATATTGCTTGTTCATTGCTGCAATCATGAAACCTGTACAACTGCTTGGACTTGGAATTGTATAAAGATTGATCTCTTCTTACTAAGGTATGTACCAACACATATTTGAGAGCAATAATGTAGCTAGTTTGTTGTTAAATAAAATAATATGGCTATGTAGCTGGTTGCTAATATGAAAATCTTCTTTCCCTTGTTTTCCGCTTGTATACAAAGAAATTTATGGTGAAAGAGATTGAAGTATTTTGGAATAGCTAGTTTTAAACTTTTATTATCATTGAAAGAGTTTGTGGTGACGAGAATCACAGTGGATTTTGCATACTCTTGAAACTTCTCTGATGTCACTAGTTCATTATATCACTTTCCATATACTTTTTCACATTCAGAATGGTTTGAACACAAAATTAAAGAAGCGAGTTCTAGGTTAGACCCAGAACAATGATCGATTTCTTATGACGAAATATGACCTTGGTTCAGTCTAGAATCAGTTTTAAAGGCCTAAAAGTCGAATTGGTTTGAAACATATGTGTTATCTATGCAAAGACATGTATCTTAGCTCAGTGCTTAATCATTTTTCATACTCGATATTTCTTCTTGTGTCAAAAGGAGTCGTTTCCTATTTAGAGGCTCTTCTCTGAAACATATACTTCATATACCCATGATGGAAATTTTAACATACTCTGTCTATATGGTCGTTGTTAAAAACATCTTGCCCAACTTTTCCAACTGTGTACATGATGATGGGGTTACTTAATAAAATAAGAGGGCTCGTGTTCATTCTAAAAAGAATATATTCATCGTTCCCTGTTGAGGGGTCCAAATTCACCCGACAATAGCAAGGGGTACTGCTCGTTATACAATCCCAATTAGACTACACGTCGTTTGGATTAGAAGTCCCATCCGAAATTTGGCCCGACTGCCATTTATTGCTAACTTTTGGTTTTCTTACCGATTAAGGTCCGGTGTACCGATGAAGTGGATGGGTGCAATGCAAAGATGTAGATAAAGGCCATGTATGTAAAGACAACTAATCTATGCTAACATATCCTAGCTAGGAGCAATGCTAATGTAACCGATGAGTTATAATGCAACCAAAACTTTAAACAACTTTAATATAGTTAGTTATATAAAAAGAGAAAGATTGGAATCAAATAACATACATAAGCGTGTAACCAGATTAGTCTAGATCACAACAACATATACTGAAATAACTCATAAAACTCAAGACATTAGGAATATCAATAACTACAGAATATCAGAGATTGTATAAGAATTAGTCTACAACAAAACAAAGCATTCTTACAGTCCATAGAAACAACAAATATCTTCAGTTGAAATAGTTCAAAGCTTCGATCCATTTCCACACAGATTTCCTTTTATAACATGTTGGCTCTGAGGGCTTCTCAATATTCATTAACATTGTATATTTTCTCGAAAAAGTTATTGGGTCTATACAATGCTTGAAAAGCCAAAAAAAAGTCCTTGTTCCTGGAGTCTCTAGTCTATTTTATACAGATAATAGTAACTCTTATTTGTTTGTTCGCCTTCTTCTTGAAGAGGCAGTTACAAAACTATTCACATTCCCTTCTCTCATGACAAGTGGAAAAAAGGATGAAACTTGAGGTAGTTAGGAAAATGATGAAAGGGAAAAACAATTTTTTGTCATTTTCTTATGAACTTTTTCTCTAGAGATAAGCCATCCAAACTTCCAACTCATTACACAGTGACTCAATCCTCCTATAAGATAACTTCTCCAACATTTCTTCGATCATGGTAGTGCTATCATCCAAGGCACTCATATCTTTCTCCAATATTGTCATGTAAGCATGTATCATGGTATGAAGCTTCGTTGGCTATAGTAAATGTTGATCAATAAGATCGGTTGAGACAACGATTGATGTTTCAACTATTTGTATCCTTCTACTTGTACTTTCCCGAACCACATTCACTAATTCTTCCATGACCAAATTCTTCCCAAGTTCATCTAACCTTGGGAGTCGACCATGCCTTACCAACTCTTGAGTAGCTTTGTGAGTTCTTGAATGGATCCCCATTGCTTTGGTTACTTCTTTGTCTGCATGTTGCCCTACCTGTTGGCAATGGTATAATGCATACAAGTCCGTCTTCCTTGCTGATTTTGAGGGTCTATACAACTCTGAAGGTGCATCATGATTCTCTGTTATCCAAGTATCAATGTCTGCTATACCTTCCCTGATAGTGTTGTATTGTGTCAGCTGCATTTTTATCCAGTTGTTTTGTTCAATAACTGTTACAGCCGTGTTTTGGAAGAGATGTAGGTTGGCATACATATCGATGATGGCACCTTCTAGCTCATTTCTCACTTCTTCAATGCTAGATTTAAAATTGAGAAGACTTCTTTCATCTATCATAACTTGATCGAGCCTCTCTTCTAATTCTTTGATCCTTATTTCCTTTTCCTCGTTCTGTTGGCATAGCCTTTGTATATTGTCCACAGTTGCATCCATGAGTGCAAATATTTCCTCAGTTGTGGCCACAGGGTCTTCCCTGACATCTCCTGTGACGGGAACCTAGGTAACCACTGATAAAGGAGCTCCTTCTGCTACTGGAACTTTTCAAACCCTTTCTTGTACGATTAAGCTAGTTTTGCTATCGTACGTGAAACTGCAAAGATTCAATATTTCGGTTGACTGAAAGGTTCCCAAGGTCCAAGACCTAAACCGCTACTCTTTGTTTCTACTCCTGTGTCAATGGTGGATGTTCCAGGGACATCCAAATCCATTGGGTGTGTGTCACCCTCTCTATCATCTGCATTCTTTTTCTACCTTTCTTCTTCAACAACTTTATTTGCTACTTTTTTGTTGCTAATTTTGTTGCTACCCTTTCCGCTTCAACTAACTCTTTTTCCTTCTCGGAAACAACTTTCGCTTTAGCCTCCACTTTTTCTTTTGCTTCATTTTCTGCCCCGACTTTAGCTATGTTAGCTTCTAACTTATGTTTTTTAGCACGATTCCTCCTCTTTAGCACCTTCTCTTTTTATCCGTCAATGCTTCCTCATCTTCTTCTGCAGAACCTGAATGAGTCGAGACAAAGATAGGAGAAGATCTCTCAGCTTCATCTCTCTCTGCATCTTTTCTAGCTGCCTCTCTTACAGCATCCTCGTCTGCGATCCTACCTTTTGGTTGACCTCGTCTGTTGAAAATAACCTCATCATAAGTCTTGGAATTTTGATGTACTCCTTCTTATTCCTAGAACTCGGTGGTGTATTTGTAAGGGAGTATCATGCTATGAAAATGCTCTTTGACGATGTTCTTTGGTTTGTGTCTCCTAAATCTTTCCTTTCCAAAATGGTAAGAGAGAAGGATGTCTACTTCTAACTGGGCTTGTTTGGTGTTTTCAAAGAAGTAGTTACCAACGTAAAGAGGCAATGGAGGTCAAATGGCTTTCTTCGATCTATATAACATTCCTATGACCCCATGTATGATGGTTTGATATGCGACTTCTTAGAGCACAATCTTGTTGGGGGTGAACCTAGGAAGTAGATGAGGTGGTTTCATTGCACCGTATATCATTATGTATGTACCATGCTCCGTTAAATACGAATCCCCAATCTTCCTTATAATGGTTATGGCCTTGTCGATCATACAAGGTGGGGAGGAGAAAAAAATAAACTCATACAATGGGGCAAGGAAGTGTTCACATATGCTTTGATAATATGTTCGATATTTGTGCTCCTAAAGCACGTTGCAGTAAATATGGATAGCAACATCAATGGGCAACCAAATCCATCCCATATTTGGGTATTTGTGAGTGATGAACATTATGTCTAGAATGTTCGACAACACAGGTATTCCAACAAAGGACGAACACCTTCAGTAACCACTCACATAACCAGATCAAAGATCAACACACCGATGTTTTCACGTGGTAAAACCCCTACGGGGAAACATCCACGGCCCCAGCCAACGCGGCTA
>ML781612.1:361994-373112 GCA_009831015.1 Picea engelmannii | reverse complement strand
GTCGGGAACATATCGTGACCGTCGGATTTCCTAACTACAAATGCATACTAATGCATACTAAAGAAACACACTTTTACCTAACGACATATTAGACCAAGTAGATCTTAACTAACTCCTAAGTGTCTAAATATCCTAACATAGAAGGTATGAAGACATATGGAGGCTACCCGGTTGTGCTTGTGAAACTGTTGAAATTGCATCTTTGAGATTCTCAAACAATATGTCTGTCCAGTTGAACGAGGCCCCTACATCTGCACAAAAATAAATTAATGGCATATATGACAAAGAAAAATGTGTTGCATTTGGTTCCTCATACAACCTGCACAACATGGCTACCATATACTGGTAGGGCATTATAAGATTGGTTGTTGGGTATCGATTCTTGGGCCGATATTTGAACTGCTTGTCTACTTTATACCAAGTGGGGAACATATCCTTTAGTGTGAGCTCCAACTCGCTAAGGAGATAACCATCTAGTTTTTTGTTTTCAGCCTCAAGATGATAACACTTGGCTAAATCATCAGGCCTATGTGAAGTTATCGATTATTTTCTTGCATTAAAGATATACCTACTATCTACGTCTGTGTTTTTCAAAATCCAAGAGATAACGTCCACACAAGGGAAAACTACTAGATGTGCTGCCACCCTGAAAATTCCTGATTTTATGATGTTCTTAAATGCCTAGAGTTCACTTGGGTCCTTTGCTTTTGTAGAGAAGTTTGATTTCTTGAACATGTAATAGGCTTCCCCCCATTTCAAAGTCTCTCCTTCTTTGTCTAGAAGTCCTGATGTATCGTCGTATACGAACCTAACAATTCTTGTCTCTATTGTTTGCCGAGAGCTGCCATATGGTTTAGCCTCTGCTGACTTCATTGTTGTTTTCTTTCATGGTGACATGTCTGAACCTGTAGACAGGATAAATTTGGAGCATGTTATTTGAAAAATAATTTAAATGATCAAAGCAATCATAAGAATTAATGAAAACCAGTCATGACCCGTTGTTCCTTGTAAATGTCAAATAACAGTCAACGCCCATTGAGATTTTAGGGTGAAAAATCTTGGGCATTAACCTGAAAAATTGAAATCGTAGCAAAACAAAACAACTCTCTAGATGTATATTAGAAGGAAAAAAAGACTAACTCCTCCGAGCATATCATAGGAGTTAATAACAACTCCTGTGAGCATATCAGAGGAGTTAATAACAACTCTTTCGAGCATATCGGAGGAGTTGTTAGTAACTTCTTTGATAAGTATTCAGAAGAGTTTTAACCAGTCTTTGGGTGCTTGAAGGTCTTACAAAAAAATCCTCCGATCATATCAGAGGAGTTAATATTAAATCCTCCAATATGGTCAGAGGAGTTGCTTCCAATTGCTTCGAAGGTGTTCGGAGGAGTTGAGTTTAACTCTCCCAAGCATATGAGAGAAGTAAGTAGTAACTTATCTGATATGCTCGGAGAGTTACTAAACAAGTTTCTGGACTGAGTTTTTTGCAAACACAAAGAATGATGAGGAAAAAATTCAGCCAGCCTAGAGGAACATGAGGGACGTTTAGGGTTTATTGAGGTCCAACCTTTGTGCCTTAGATGAGTTTGGAGGGGGGTTTACAATGGTTAAAATTGAGAATAGGAAAAATAATCGATTGCATCTTAAGAGGGGGAGAAAGATCGACTGTTCGAATACTCCAAATCCGAGAGTAGATTGAGAACTAGTTTAAGATTGGTGAAGAAACATGAAGGGTTTGGCGAGGGCAAAGTGAAGAATGGTCGAAGAGGGAGAAATATGGTCTAGGGATAAGGGCACGCAACAGAAAAAAAGAAGGAAAAACTTAACCCTATATTAAAGAAAAAGAGAGAGGGAGGATAGACTTACTCGGTTAATCGTTGCCACATGTTGGTAAAGGAACAAGGTTTTGCTCGAATGACATTTTAGTCCAACTCTCTTGTTCTCCAGTTTTTAATCACTTGCATGTAGTCCAATGATAATAGTCTTAACCCTGTTTCACTTTATATAGCCCCAGGTAAATTAATGGCATTTAATGCGCTAGGTTAGGTTGGAGGCTTTTAAAACAACTTTGTCGAATTTGTTTGGAGGAGTTAGAAGTAACTCCTCTGATATGATTGAAGTAGTTCTTCTTAACTCTTGGGATAGTCTTTGCTTATCAGAACGATTGGTAAGAACTCCTCCGAGCTGCTCAAAAGAGTTGAAAGTAACTCCTCCAAGTTGTTCACAGGAGTTGAAAGTAACTCCTCCAAGCTGCTCAGAGGAGTTTGAAGTAACTTTGTCGATCAAATTTTAAACTTCCACTTTAAACATTTTCTCATTTTCTCAAGTGAATCACGAGTTACTAGAAGAAGCATTTGAATGAAGAAGGGGCTTATGAGGTTTTCTCTTGGGTTCAAAAATAAGGAGGCCCCATTTTAGGGAGGTGTCAAAATAGAAGCTAAAATGGAGGGGTTGTAGTGCCAGTCACAACACTCCCATATTCTATCCTTCATATCACCGTTCTTGCTCTATTAGTTGTATCGAAATAGTCCACTGTTTGGAAAATCGTCAGTCACCACATAAACTTTTTGATGATACTTGCCTAGGGTATCGGTAAATAGTTTTGGATATACAAGCTCGACAAATGTAGATATTAATTAGTTTATATAGTGTTACTCTTTAAAAAAGAAAAAGGGATGAGATAAGTATTATTCTTAGTATGTTAAGGATGGTTTAAGGATTGTTGTGGTTATTCCACATAGAGTAAAACAAAGCATGGAAAGGTACCAACCCCCTAGTCATTATATTTGCTTTGAGATGCCAGTGGATATATGTATATATGTATTGGATTCTTATTTGGTAATGTTCACAAATAAATGAGCATATGGTAGCAATAAGCAAATGAGTTAAAATTCTAAATGAGTTGCACATGGACATTTTTTGTGCCCAAAAGAAACTAGCTCTCAAAAGACTAAATAGGGTCTACAAACTTGATATTTTTAGGATTCAGGAGACTATGTGTACAAGAAGTAAGGCTATTGAGTTTTGTTCACCCGTCCTAAAGGATTGGTATTTTTTCTCCTTGGTTGCGGATGGGATGTCAAGAGGTCTAGTTATAGGTTGGGGGTCATCTTTGGTGGTATCTTCCTCGTCCTTGTTTCAGTATAGGATTAAAGTAGAACTAGATGCAAAGGAGTTGGACAAAATTTTAATGGTAGTAGATATTTTTGGGCCCTACGGGGAGAGAAGATCTTATTGGGAGAATTTGATCAGGGATGGAGAGCTAGAAGAGTTTAATTTGATCATCGAGGGAGACCTAAACCTAAACGTCTATCTTAGAGAAGTATGGGGGGCTCATGCTAGACATGATGTTTTAAGCGATTTTTTTATTCACCCTTTATAGGATAAACATCTGGTGGATATGGAATCGGTTAAGTTGGTCGCTACGTGCATAAATTCTAGGCGAGGTGTTGAAGGCATCTCTAAACATCTTGATATATTTTTGATCTCCATAAATATTCTAGGGGGGGTATTTTCTTTCCAAATCCTAGGTTGTATTAGGTGGGATATAAGACCATCTTCTCATCCTACTGAAGTTGGAGAAAGAGGATTAAAACCCTCCCTATCCCTTCAAGTTTAAACATCCTTGGTTGCAGAAGGAGGATTTCAAGAAGTTGATTGTTTCGGTATGGAAGCACGTGGATCTTGATTGTGAGGACTCAACGATAAAATGAGTAGTAGATAATATTTTCAGGGTGAAGGGTGCTATGAAAAAGTGGATCATGGGACATGAGAAAAAACTTCGAGCAGACCCGTTTGAGACAAAATAAAAAATTTGATTTCTTTATGAAGGAAATTCAATTGGAATTCTTCTCAAATGAGAGTTTAAAATCATTAAAATATTTGGAGTCTAAGAGATTGTTGTAGCTCAAGAAGGAGGAAGTGAAGTGGAGATTAAAGAGTCAGGCATTGTGGATTCTTCAAGTTGACAACAATACAAAAATATTTCATAATTTCGCTAACTTTCAAAAGCAGACTGATACATTTTTGGAAGTCTCAAATGGGTATGGAATAATGGTGAAGTCCTTTGCTGAGAAGGCTGAAGTTGGTAAACAACATTTCAAATCTTTGTTCTCCAAACCTAGGACTTTCCACATTGGTGAAATAATGAAAATATTACAATTGGTTTTGAAGCTTATAGATGAAGACATGAACCACTCTCTAGAGTGTTGTAGTCAAGGAGAAAGTACGAGAAGTTGCCAATAGATCCTCACATAGATAAATACACGTTATAGCATCATATATAGAAGCACAAAAGCATACATATATACATACACAATAGTGGGAGAACCATCAAAGCATTTTATTAGATGAAGCCAAAAAAATTGTTGTCTTTCCATTACATGATGATGAATATATATATATATATATGTTGTACAGTTACTAGTCGGTTACATTAACTGTCACATCGGTTGACTCTAACTGCCTATTCGATCGACTTTCCTAACCGATTACTACAGTCAACTCGAATGGGGGTCTAGTCAGAAGAGCTGACTAGCCCCTACAACATATCCCCCCCCTCTCCCTCAATTCCTTGCTCATCTCGAGCAAGAGGGGGAGTGTGACAAAGTTACATTACAAAATTTATGCTAAGTCCTTCTTCTAAGGCTATGAGAATAAGAAAGAAAAAAGAGAATGATGGAGTCAAGTTCTAATGTAGTTTCTTTTCTTCCTGAATCGTAGATGTTTCTATTCGTAGGTAGAACACCCCTTTAATACAACATTCTTGGAAGTTCCAGGCTATAGATACAACTTTCTAACTTTTTCTTAGTTGAATGTCAGAGTTTGGCAACATCATTGATTTTGTGTCCATAGTGAACTTTTCTTCCAACATAAGTGTGTTACTTGAAATTATCTTTTGACATTTTATTTCCATGCTCCATTCAAGTAACTTGAACTGGATTGTGACTTCCATAACCTATATTAGGGATGACTCTCGAATGCCCCTCTGTCCTGGGAATTGAGCGGGTGAGACCGTAGACGAATATTCCTTCCTTTACATGATGGTGATTATCTTCTTTCGATATCTGTATCCAAGATGGTTGGCTAGCTTCTGCCTTCTGAGAATCTGGATCAGGCGGGTCGTCATCTACAACGTTCATCTTCAGCATAGTCTATGTTTAGAAACTTAACTGCTTGCAGAATGGTTTCTCTTTGTTCCTTTAGCTCTGATATATATAAGGTTCAATTTCATGATCTTGAGGGTAGTTGATAGGATATCCACACTCTTCGCATGTAACTTAATCTTCACGGATCTTGGATTTGCATGAATATGTGTGTGTCATGATGGTTGATGTCCTTTATTTATGGAATGAATACAAGTGGTATGAGCTCAACTTCTTTTTTGTGTGCTTACAAAATCTTCATTGTCTTGATGACATATATTTACACGAACTATCGTTTGTCCTAGCCAACCATTTGTAGATTACACGAAATATTATGTGTTGTTATGATGTTGTAGTAACCAATTGTTTTTTCGGTAACAAAATTTTATTGGTTCCTTTGAAAATACCTTCTTGTCCTTGGCGACGGTCGAAATATCTTCTTCTGATCTCTCGATGATTTGATTACTATGTGGTCTTTTGACTCCATGCTTGTATTGTTGATGGTTTGATTGTGATATTTGAAATTCATATTTATGAGTTTTCTTTTACTCACATTGCTCCGGGGGTGTTTTATGAAATCAAGTCCTACTGGTGTCCCCCATTCCACTAACATTTCACCAGTAGGGTTGCAATTTGTTATGTATGATAAATCTTTAGTCAGGCCCCATTGACTACTTTCTTAAAGGGTTTCCCTTGGAGTGTTTTTAGTTGAAATGCTCCTCAAGGTCGAATATATTCAACCACATATGGCCCTAGACATGCAGTTTCTAGATTTCTCGGATTTTCTTTTACTTGAATGTCATATATGAGTACCAAGTCCCCGTTATTAATTTTCCTTTTTCTTGAGATGTCGATCATGCCCGGATTTTTTCTGGTTCTTTTGTGTTTCCTGATGTTGTTGTGCCAACAATATTTTCTCTTCTAATTGGTTTAGGTTGTAGATCCATTTCCTTGTATTACGTATATGGTCGAATTCCAACACTGATGCTATCTGATATGCATTAGCGCATAACTGAATTGGTATGACGACTTCCTGACCATAGACTAACTTGAAAGGTGTATGTCCTGTTGATCTTTTGATGTTGTTCTGTAGGCCTATAGTGTTGGCATAATTTTTTCATCTTAGTCATCTGTGTCGAGTCCACATAATTTTGTTAAGCCTTTGTCTAAAGTCTTGTTAAAAGGTTCAACAACTCCGTTGGCTTGCAGATGATAGACAATTGTTTTTTTTATGGTTGATCATAAATTTATTGAGTAGTACTTCAATTGTACTATTGATAAATGTGTGCCTTGGTCACTAATTATTGTCACAGGGTAGCTGAAATGAGTTAATATATTTTCATAGATAAATTTCATGGCTCCTTTTGTACAATTCTCGACTGGTTCCGCTTCTGCCCATTTGGTTAAATATTCTACGACTATAATGATATATCTTGCTCCCATCCTTTTAGATCTTTTTGGGAAAGGTTTGACAAAATCAGTAGCCCAGATTTCAAACAATAAGTTGGGATTTATAGAATGTAAGGGAATCTCATTTTTCCAAAGTGATCAACCTATCCTTTGGCACTTATCATATTTATTTATTTTCTCCTGAAAGTGTTTGTGTAACGTCGACCACCAAGGACCGACTTGCAAAATTTTCTTGGTTGTCGTATCGGCCTGGAAGTGACCCCCTTCTGGGCTTGCATGTGCCTTGGTAATGATATCTTCCCTTTCATTCTCTAGTGCGCATCTCCTCAAACTATTGTCAAGGCCTAGTTTGTAGAAGTAACCATTCATTAGGGTGAATGGTGCATCTTTCATTGGTAGGATTTTTCGTTTATTAGTTGGGAGATCATCATGTGCTTTCCCCTCTTATGAGAAATTGAAAATATCTTCTAGCTCCTTAGGGACTGCTTCTACTTTGAATAACTTTGCATCTGGGAAATCATCTTCAATTCCAGTTAGATCTTCCCCCGTCTCCAGTCGGGATAGGTGATATGGCTCGATGTTTTTCTTCCCTGGTCATACTATTACTTCAAATTTGAATTCTTGAAATATGAGTAGCGATAGACACATTTTCCCTTGGTGCTCTAGTTTGTTTATGAGATATTTCAGTGCCTGGTGATCTATGAAGAATATAAATGGATTTTCTAATAAGTAGTGCTTGAATTTTTGTAGGGAAAAATCATTGTTAGGGCTTCGCGTTCCATTGTTGAATAATTTCGTTTTGCCTTGTTTAACTTCTGACTGACATATGCATTTAGGTGGTCAATCAATTTGTCATATCGCTTGGCCAAAACTGAGCCGACAACGATGTTGGATGCATCGACATACACGTGGAATTTCTTCAACCAGTCTGGGAATATTAAGATAGGTGTTTCTACCAACTTTATTTTTAATATTTCAAAAGACTTGTTGCATTCCTGGCTCCAATAAAATTCAGCTTCTTTCTTTAGTAACTCGTTGATTGGAAATGTAATGCCATAATAGTGACGAATAAACTTTCGATAGTATCATGTGTTCCCAAGGAATATTTTGATTTGTTTTTGGTTCACTGGTGGTTTCAAGTCGATAATGACTTTGAACTTTTGGTTCACTGGTGGTTTCAAGTCGATAATGACTTTGAACTTATCCATGTCAACTTTAATCCCATCCTTGCATAATATATGGCCCAACAATATAACAATTGGCATGACAAAGATGCATTTTTTTTTATATATTTAAAGATAAATGGATTTTTCTACATCTTTCCAACATCATTCGTAACCATAGTATATGATCTTTTCAGAGACTATAGATGGTCTAATCATCAAATTATACTGCCAATTTTTTGTAGATGTACTCCTGAAATGCCTTAACCACTATTCTGGAAAAGACTGTTGGGGCTGTTTTTAAATCGAAGGACATTAATCTGTAAGCAAAAGAGCCAAATTCAGAGACAAATGTTATTTTTTCTTGATCCTCTTTTACTATCGGTACCTGATTATATCCAGAGAAACCATTAGTGAACGAGTAGCACTCATGACCCGCAACTTCATTGATATTTTTTTCGGCAAAAGGTGTTGGGAATGGGTTAGTCACTGTGAATTTTTTTAATCCTCGAAAGTGAACACAGATTCAAAGATTTTTTGGGTTGTGTTTCTTATGTTGCATGACCATTGAAATTTCCCGTTCTAACTTATCGTTTGGGTATATAATATTAATAGTTAACATTGCTTCGATTTCATTTTGAACGATGGGTTTGTATTTGTGTGCCATTTTATATGGTTGTTTCTTGATGGGTTTGGCTCCAGGGAGAAGTTTGATCTTCATTTCTCCCATCTCTTGTACGATTCCTTTGAGGTCTTTATAGTCACGTGTGAAGACATCCTGATATTCTTTTAGTAGATCGATTATTTCCATGGTTTGCTTCTCAGACCAATAGTCACCTACTCTGGCCATTTTTGGTCCTCCGTCTATAGAGATGTCAAATTCTTTGGTCTTTGTTTCTGCATCCATCCAGTCGGGCACTTTCAAATCATCTAATTGGTGCTCTCCTTATATGACTTGATTGTAACTTGAAGGGAAATCGAGTTTTTTGGTGTGGTCGTGCCCTTTTGTGTCTTCCTTGGTCATAGGGTATACTATTTTTACAAAAAATTGTACTATGGGGTGGTCCTCTTTCCATCGAAAGCTTTGTCCCGAAAACCTCATGTTTTCCATTTCTACTCGTCCAACTATTACATTCTCTATGTTGTGTGTCAATACCAAGTTACAAGTTGAAGTTGATCCACCATCGAATTTAGTTTTTTCTTTTTCTTAAATTTTCTCATGGCTTGGTTTTCCTAAGATATTTTTTATTTCTCTAGCTGCCTCTTGCAGAAATGCCTCTTTAGGATTAAATTAAAAATCTTTAAGGAAGTTATATATTATTTCACTCCAGTCAAAAGTGTGACCCAATGCTTCTTCAATCTTATACCACTTATGGGGTATATCATCTAATGTATTCGGGAACATGTGTGGCCATACTATTTCGTCTCGGTAGCCTTCTTTTTTCCATTCTTGCTCACACTTCTGTATGTGGGCCACTGGGTCGAAACCGGGCTTAAAGATCGGTATGTCAATATTTTCAAAGAGTTTTTTCCCACCAAATCTTTCCACAAATATAATGTGGGAGTATTCCATGTTTGAAGTCAATTTGCATGAGTCTCCCACCATCGGGCTGCTTGGCCAGTGAAGGACTCGACTATACTTTGTATTTTTCCTTGTTCCCCAATTGATTTAGAGACTTCGTCGACATGTGCCGATGGTGAGCTTCATTGATTAAACTGTGGTGAAGTTCTTGTGTAAGCATTAGTCGAGATTAATGTTTGTGTTTGTTTTAATTTTCTTTCAGCGACAACAAGGACTGCATGAATCGAGAAGCATGTTCTGGATCGTTTGATAGGTATTGCCTCTATGGACTAACATTATTTGGCTTGAGCTTCATAATTATCCATATACCAATTGTATAATTCAGTATATAATTTGTTCTTGATAGTATGGATGGATTCTTCGTCTTCCACAACTTAATATTTGATTTAATCTTTTACAATCCTCTTGAACCACTCATTTAGATTTGTTTTTCCTCCATTGATGATCTTGTTCATCAACTGCTCATCAGGAGTGAGTCTGTGCATTAGATTGAGTGATTTATTTGTACAGTGCTTCTGGTATGGCCTCCAAGAATCGCTCATGTGTTTCTGAATAGAAGTGTGTGCGGGCTTATGCTAAAGTCAGTCGGTTTCTTCGTGCATAATTTCTAATATAATTGTTGGTTTTGTGATCCCAACATTCACGTATTTCTGTTAGAGTTAACATATATGTGGTCTTTTATTTAATTCATGCCCGAGTTTAGAACTACCAACAACGAAACCAATGTTGTAGTCAGGGATAAAGTACGAGAAGTTGCCAAGAGATCCTCACATAGAGAAATACACATTATAACATCATATACAGAAGCACACAAGCATACATATAGACATACAAAATAGTGGGAAAACCATCAAAGCATTTTATTAGATGAAGCCAAAACAACCTTTGCCTTTCTATTACACGATGATGTATATATATGTGATGTATAGTTACTAGTCGGTTACATCAAATGTCGCGTCAGTCGACTCTAATTGCCTATTCGTCTGACTTCCATAACCAACTAATACAATTAACTCGAATGCGAAGTCTAGTCAGCAGAGCTGACTAGCCCCTACAACAAGAGGCTGATATTACTTACGAGGAGGTTATTTCAACATTGTCCTCTTTCAAGAAGGGGGAAATTTCAGGGCCTGATGGCCTTACAGTCTACTTTTTTTTAGGATTTTTTGACTTAATGAAAGATGATTTGGTTAAGGTTATCCAAAAATTGACGTCCTCAAGGAAAGTGTTGGGAGAAATCAATACTACATTCATGGCCCTAATTCTCAAAAAGTAAGCAATATCTTTTCAATATTTTAGACCAATCTCCCTATGTAATTTGATTTATAAATTGATTTACAAAATTAATGCTAATTGTTTAAAAGGCTTGTTGTCAGGAATTATTTCAGAAGAATAGTTTGGATTCATGTTCAATCATTGAATTCATGATGTCATGGTCATTTCTCAGGAAGGAATTCATTCCATAAATAGATCAAATGTGCTTTCTTTCGTTATAAAGATCGATCTCGCAAAACCCTATGACAAGGTGAATTGGACTTTCAACAGGTTGATGGTGTTGCAACTATGAATGAATTTACAGCCGGTAAGTTGGATTATGGGATGTATACAGTCGGTGTCCTTTGCTACGTTTCTCGATGGATCTCCCTTGGGTTTCCTTACATCATCCATAGGTTTGAGACAAAGATGCCCTTTGTTGTAATCAAGGGAAAAGTAGAGGATTGTCACCAATAGTCCATTACATAATCAAGCATAGAATCACATACTCATACATATAGACAAAGACATACACAAAGTAGTGGAAGCCCAAAGAACAACA
>ML781612.1:332894-361636 GCA_009831015.1 Picea engelmannii | reverse complement strand
AGAGAGAGAGAGAGAGAGAGAGAGAGAGAGAGAGAATTTTCTTGTGCTTTGAGACATTATATAGCTTTGTCTGACCATCCTTTAGTGTCTCTTTTTACTTCCTTGACTGCCTGGATTTGGCATCATCCTTGATTTTGAGTATACAATAAGCTTTTCTTCTTGCAGAAATATGTTACTTGAAATGATATTTTGACATTTTCTTTTCGCGCTTTTTCCAAGTAACCTGAACTGGATTGTGACTTTCAATCTTAGAGATGATTCTCGAGTGCTCCCCTCATCCTGAGAATTAATTGGATGAAATTGCAGAGGGGCACTCTTTTATTCACGTGAAGGTGAATCTCTTCTTTTGACGTCTGTAACCATGATGACTAAACAAATTCTTCCTTATGAGGATCTGGTTTAGGAGAGTCATCATCTGCTATGCTTAATGACCCCATGGTCGATGTTTAAAAACTTAACTATGTGCATAATGATTTTTTTTCGCTTTCCTCTAGCTCTGATATATAGAGTCCGGTTTCATGATCTTGAAATCAATTGCTAGGGTAGTGGCATGCTTCACACACGAATTAATCTTTAGTTACATGGAGTTGCAGTATTAGTGACGGATGTTGTCCTTTGCTACTAAGGCGACTAATGTTGATATGATCCCCATTGAGTTGTTGTGCACTGACAAAATCTTTACAGTCTTGATGGGAGATATTGTTTGTCCTAACCTATTGATACATGGATGTACATGCCTTAACCATGACTATTGATGGCTTGGCAGACTCGTGTGAGGAGACGTCTATGCTAATGCTAAACTTGCACTTGTGTGAAGCCTGTCAACGTTAATAATGTCGGTTTCAAATTGAACATCGTACGTGTCGAGTCGATCTGTACTTATATTAGTGGCTGCACAACGAACTTCTACATCGTGTTAATCATTAATGTTTCTATCGTGTTCGTCGGTCCTTTCTTGTCGTGGTTTCAGTGCATTGTCTTTTCTGGAGTTGGAATGGTCATGGCCAATTTTTCCTCATTCATGATCGACTAAATCTCCTCTCTTGATTCTTGGTCAGTACATGAGTCGACTGACTGTTGATTTTATATTATCAGGTTTCCTATTGTCGGTCCTTCTTGGTCAATGGTCTTGATAATTACTCCACTTGTCTGTTTTGTTGTAATTCCCTTTGTTTGTATGATAGTTTTGCTAGCTTGAACCTTGCTCACTTGATTGGGATCTTCCTCGATCAATCGAGTATCACTTCATGAGTACTTGTCGCAAGTCTGGAGATGGGGTCATGTGTCGATATCGTCTTCGTATTCTCTCTACTACAGTTCTATGACTCGACCAGGGGCTTCTTTCTCTCTGCATTCTTCTTTTTCTTTACTTGTCTTCAAGGTTTCAAGAATTCTTTAATACTTTATTTTTCCTATAGCAGTTTTTTATACTTGAATTTAATACCTAATTTCTTTATAACTAACTTTAGTTTATTAATGGAAGAATAATTTATTTTCTTAGTAATGTTATTAATCTACATTTTTCAATTTCGACCAGACTATTACATATCAAGTTCTAGTTTTGGTCGGTCCCTGTTGGCATTATTTTCTGTGGAATCTGCCAATAGGGTTTGCCATTCTTATGTATTATATTTCTTTAAACGGGCTCCGTTAATAACTTTTTTAAATGGATGCCCCAACAAAGTTCGTACTTGAACCACTCCCGTCGGTCGAATATATTATATAATATACAAACCAAGCCATGTTGTTTCTAATTTCTTAGATTTTCCTTTGATTCAAATGTCATTAATACAACCAGGTCTCCATTTTTCATCTCCTTCTTTTTTATATGTCGACCATGCCACACTTTCTACTATTTCTTTTGTACTTATTGATGGTGCATTGATATTAATCTTCCTTCTTCTAGCTTATTCAATTAGTAAAGTCAATCATTCAAGCTTCTGCCTTGGTCGAATTTGGAAACAACTGCTACCCTATCTGAGTTGGCCCAGTAGTGAAGTGGAATCACTGCTTATTATCCATAGACTAATTTAAAGGGGGTCTGTCATGTCGGTCTCTTATATGCATATCTACATGCCCATAGAATTGCAAGAATTTTTTCATCCCAATCGTTCTTGTCAATGCCGTAGATTTTAGTGAGTCCTTTGTGTAACGTCTTATTAAATGATTCAACAACACCATTTTCTTGGGGATGGTATGCAATTTTTCTCCTGTGATCAATGAGAAATTGCTTTAGAAGGATTTGGATTGTCTCGTTTACAAAGTGTGTCCCCTGATCACTAATTATTGTTAATGGACAACCAAATCTTGTTATTATGTTCTCATAAATAAATTTCGCTGCGACTTCTTTAGTACATGTTTTTAATGGTTCCGCTACAACCCACTTGGTCATATATTCAACTACAACAATAATATTTTGCGTATGTTCTTCTTTCTCTTTAGGGAAATGGACCGACAAAGTCGATGGCCCATATTTCAAATTGTAGATTAAAATTCACCGACTGTAATGAAATTTCATTTTTCCATAGAGGTAGGCCCATTCTTTTGCAACTATCACATTTTTTAACCTATTCCCGACAACCTTTATGCAGGGTTGGTCACCACAAACCCACCTGAAGTATCTTTCAAGCCGTCATGTCAGCCTAGAAGTGGCCCCCAGTCGATCCTGCATGTGCTTCATTGATGATGTCTTCTCATTCATGTTCTAAAGCACATCTCCTCAAGATGTCATCTAGTCCCATTTTATATAGATACCCATTTATGATGGTGAATGGTGTTGCCTTTAGGGCTAGATTTTTTTTTTTTATTTGCTGGAAGATCTTCGGGTGCCTTCTCCTCTTCCAAGAAATTTGTTATTTCCTCCAAATATTTTAGGGCCGCTTCAATGCGAAATATATGTTGTTTGGGAGGTCATCTTCTATGCTGGTCAGTTCCTCCCCTATCTCCAGTTGGGACAGATGGTCGGGCCTTACGTTCTTTTTTCCTGGTCAGACAATTATCTCAAATTCAAATTCTTGGAATAATAATAACCAAAAACAAATCTTTCCTTGATGTACATGTTTATTGACTAGATATTTTAGTGCCTGATGATCTGTAATTAATGTGAATGGGTTCGCAAGTAAATAGTATCAGAATTTATGCAATGCAAATATCATCGATAGGGCTTCCCTCTTCGTGGTCGAGTAATTCCTTTCTACTTTATTTAGCTTCTGAGTGGTGTAAGCATTAGGGTGGTTGATTGTGTCATCGTATGGTTGTGCGAGGACTAACCCTACAACGACATTTGAAGCATCAACATGTACATGAAATATTCTCGACCAGTCGGGAAATTTCAATATAGGAGCTTCGACTAATTTTTTCTTTAAGAATTCAAATGACTCTTGGCAATCTTGGCTCCATCTGAACTCAATTTCTTTTTGAAGCAGCTCATCCATTGGAAAAGTAATATCTGAATAAGGGAATATAAATTTTCTGTAATACCCAGTATGCCCGAGGAAGATTTTAATATGTTTCTGATTTATACATGGTTTCAAGTCGAGGATGATTTTTATTTTTTCCATGTCAACTTTTACACCATCTTTGTAGACCACATGTCCTAGGAGAATGCCAATTGGGGTGGCAAAGATGCATTTCTTAATATTGAGAGACAATTGGATTTGTCTGCATCGCTCAAGCATTAATATGAGCCATTGTATATGGTTTTTAAATAGGTTTTATATAGTCTAGTCGTCAAAATATACAACCATTGTCTAGTAGATGTATTCTTGAAATGCTTTTACTACTATTCTTGAAAACACTGTTGGGGCATTCTTTAGCCCAAATGGCATTACTTTATAAGTGAAGGAGCTAAATTCAGATTCAAATGTAGTTTTTGGTTGGTCTTCTTTAGCTATAGGAAATTGGTTGTATCCTGAAAACCCATTTGTGAATGAAAAACATTCATGACCTTTGACTTCATTGATTACTTCATTGGCGAATGGGGTGGGGAATGGATCCCTCAAAGTTAATTTGTTAATTCCTCGGAAGTCGACACATATTCTTCACTTCTTAGGGTCGTGTTTCGTTGGCTGGGCCACCATAGGACTTGCCCATTCTGCTTTGTTGATTGGATATATGATGCCTACTGCTAACATTCCTTCAATTTATTTTTGGATTATCGACTGATATTTGTGTGCTAATTTACAGTGTCGATTTTCAATCGGATATTCCCTGGGGATGAGTTTGATTTTCATTTCTCCCATTTCTTCTACAAGTCCTTTTAAATATTTATAGTCTCAGGCAAAGACATCTTGGTATTCTTTCATGAAGTCGACTATGTCAACTATCTGCTTTTCCGACCAGTAGTCTCCTACTCATGCCATTTTCAGTCGATCGTCGTTTGATATATCAAACTCTTTTATATTTATTTCAACATTCATCCATTCTGATGGTTTTGCTTTGTTGAGGTGTCGTTCCCCTTATTCGACTTTGGTGAAGATTTCCGGGAAGTTGGGTTGTTCAAGGTCATCCTTTTCTTCCCTGTTTATTGTTAAGACTGATTTTACATAGTTTTGCATAACTGGGTGATCACTTTTCCATTGAAAGCTTTGGCCATGACAACTTGTGTTTTCCATGTCGATTCTTTGTGTTGTGGTATTTTCATTTTTCTCTATCGAAATCAAGTGGCATGTCAATGTCAATCCTATATCGACAATCGTTTTCCATTTTTCTTTCTACATGGACAACGTTGGTTTTTATAGGAAGCTTTTAATTTATTGTGTTGCTTCTCTTAAACGCTCCTCCTCTGAGGTGAATTTGAAGTCTTGGACAAAATTTTCCTTGATGTCGAACCAATTAAGTGTATGGCCACATGATTCTTCAATTTTGTACCATTTATTTGGTATTTCATCTAGTGTGTTTGGAAACATGTGCATACATACCCTTTCATCTCTATATTCTATTATGCACCATTCACTCTCACAATGGTGAATATGTTCGACTGGGTCGTACCCAAATTTGAAGATAGGGATATCAACTGTTTTAGTCAACTTCTTTTCTCTAAAGTGTTCTATAAAGTACATGGACATGGTTTTCCAAGTTTGTAGTCTTGAGAAATGTGTTTCCCACCATCTTACAGCTTGGTCTGTGAAAGTTTCCACTAGGATTTGGGTTCTACTTTGTTCTCCTACACATTTGGAAACTTCTACAACATGTGTCGATGGTGCATTTCATTCATTATAGCGCAATGACTTTTTCATTGTATTGTCGGTCAGAATTGGCATGGGAGTTTGACATATCCTTTTCTCATATACGATGGGTACTGCTTGGATTGAGAAACATGTTCTTGGACGTTTAATTGGGATTGCTTCAATGGTCCAACAATATTTTGAGTGCACTTCATATATTTCTATATGCCAGTTGTAAAGAGATGAGTCAGAATTGTTTCTGACCGACAAAGGAGATTCTACTGGGATTTATCCATGCGGGTTTGGTTTGATATAATCTCTTTGTTCATTGATTACTTGGTACATACATCACGCTTCTTGATCTTTGTCCAATGATTCACTCCAAGGTTTCCCTTCATTAGGGTCCAGAGGAATTATTAGTTTTATTCCACTCCCTTTTAACTTGATTCTGTCCTTGTCGAGGGAGATATTGTCTTTCATTTGTCTCCCCCATGGCCGACCGACAAGTGCCACATATTCTAACATTCTTTCAACTAAGTCGATTACCTCAAAGTCGATTGGTGTCAGTATACCCATAATTTGATTTTCGACGTTTCTGAGTATACCTATAGGCTCTATTAATCTCTAGTCTGCAAGCTTGAGGTAATTCAGTGTTGGTGCTAATGAAGGCTGACCCAGCTGTATCCACGTATCCTGAGGTAGGATATTTACTTGTGATCCAAAGTCGATGACTACTTGGTTAATCAATACCCCATGTATTTCCAAGTCGATTTGTGGGTCATAGTCTTTATTCTTATAGGAACATTGTCTAGCATCTTTAGATGGTATTTGACCTTGTTTATACTCTCTTAGTATATTAAGTATATCTAGCAATCAATCAACTGAGTGCTTTTCCTTTAGGAGTAGTAAATTTTTTTGTACAATGTCTTCATTTTGTCTTCCTTTTTTTGGTTGGTATTGATTAGAATTTTTGAAGAATTTAAGCGCTTCCCTCATAATTTGTTCTTCTTTGTATGGATTTGGAAACTGACCAGACTTCCATGTCTGTCGATCTTGTAAGGGAATATTATTAATATTCTGCCTTGCTCCCGATCTAGTAACGATATGTGAGTTCTTTGAATTTAACACTTGTTGTTTAGAGACTGTGTGTAGGAGGTTTACATTCTTTTTGGTCATGATATTATCAAGTACTATCGAACAATATTCAAGTGAATGATCACCAACACCACATATGTTACAAAAATTTAAATCAACCTGATCTTTTATTGGGCAGTCAGGGCTAATGTGGTCATGTTTCTAGAAATTGTAACAGTAGGGTTGGCCTCTACCTCTACCTCGACCTTGGAACTCGGCTGGACTGTGGTCACCATGACCTGGACCTGGACCATAGTAATAAGTTATTCTCTCGTAGTCGTTATTTTGATCAGTTGCTTCTGTATGATAGACTGTGTGCACATTTTTTCTATTTCATGCATTTATTCGACATTTAGATGTTCTATGGCTATGCACTTCAGAAATATGACACCGCTTGGCATTTTTCAAGTTGTGCAGACAATCTTGCACAATATGGTCGGTTAGAGTTTCACATATGTTACAATATATATCAACTTGCACACATCGTGCATCTACTACTCCTGGTACTTGATCGTTGAGGCTACAAGTATCTTTGGTGTGACCATCTTCGTAGCGTGTGGTACACCACAACTCCCTTCTTCTCAAGGTCGGATTTTTGATGGTCTGTTTTATATGTTCTATTTTTTCTTCTAGCCTTTTTGTCAATGAGGAAGTCGATGAGCCGTCATCGTCCAACTCAACACATTGCACTTTCTCTAATGAGTCTTCACATGAGGTTATCTCGTAGATTCGTAATGGAGTTTGGATTCGTTGTAGTAATCTAGCTACATACCACTGTACTAGTAGACTCTAATCGATTGTTGATGGGATTTGGCTAAGTAGATCTTTGAATCTTTTGTCGTATTCAAAGACCAACTCGCTTGGTCTTTGATTTATTTATTTCAGTTTTTGTGCGACCAAGTGTGTAACATCTTGGACCTTAGAAAATGATAAAAAGTTGCTCTTTATTTCTGATTTTGATCGGTTATGGCTTTCTATGAAATTCATGAACCATGTTAGGGCACGGTGTCGAAGAGTAGCACCAAATTGTGCCATGTGCTTATCTTCATTTGTGATGTCTGCTGCATCCCAGAAATTTTCACATACAAACCAATGTCTTCTTGGATCTTCGTCTCCTTCATAAGGGGAATATTATTGAGTCCCATGGATGGTTTTTTAAGAACACTAGATTTTTGTGATCCTCGGTTTATCACATTTTCAACTAGGATGTTGGATTCTTAATTGGTTGTTGTTTTGTCGACTTATCTATCGGTTGGTCAATGGGATTTGGCTAAGTAGATATTTGAATCTTTTGTCATATTCACAAACTGACTCGCTTGGTCTTTGCTTTATTTCTTTCAGTTTTTGTGTGACCAAGTGTGTAACATCTTGTACCTTAAAAAATGATAAAAAATTGCTCTTTATTTCTGATTTTGATTGGTTCTGACTTTCTGTGAAACTCATGAACCATGTTAGAGCACAGTGTCAAAAAGAAGCACCAAATTGTGCCATCTTATCTTCATCTGTGATGTCTGTTGCATCCCAGAATTTTTTGCATACAAACCAATGTCTTCTTAGATCCTCATCTCCTTCATAAAGGGGAATATTATTGAGTCCCATAGCTGCTTTTTTAAGAACACTAGATTTTTTTGATGCTCAATTTATCACACATTTCGACTGTGATGTTGGATTCTTAGTTGGTTGTTGTTTTGCCGACTTATTTTTCGGTCGGTATTCTAACAGATGGTATGTTAAAATAAATTGTTGCTTGTTTGATCTATGAGTTACTTCTTCAGTCTGACAACTTTGGTCTTTACGTTCGGCGATATGTTGTTCTATCAGACGTGTTAGTTCACAACTATAATCTATTAGATTTTTTTCTCTTGATATGAGATTTTGCAGGGGGGCCGGGTCCATGAGATCCTTGATGTGAATGAAAATTTTATCGACTTCGTTTCTTTCTGGTTCGACAAGGAGCGTGTCGCGTAAATTCCCATGCTTGTCGGTTCTATACCATAATCTTGCCGATTGTTCATCTATTTGAAGTCTATGTTGAAGGAATTATCTAATTCGAGGGCTGGTTGCTTGAATAGGAAGAGTACATATTGCTGATACCGACTCTTCGTAATCCATTCTTTTGGCTTGGTTTTCCAGTTGATGGGTGCCCATGCTAGCCTCTATCAATTATGCTTCATTACTTTTGTTGGGGATCACCGCGGTTGTTGTTATTGCTAGCTCTGGTTGATTTATTTTAGACTCAGACTGCTCATGCACTCTATCAGGCTGATCTTCTTCGACCATTTTTCTATTCGAATTTCGGTTGTTCCACAGGTTACAAATCTCCTCTCTTTTCTTTTGTCTCTTGTCCCATTCCAATTTTTGGATGTTGGTCGTTTGTTTGTAAATCTACTTTCCTCTCGAAGACATTTATGCTTCAGTCGAATGAACACTATTTTTCTCTTTTCTTATGGCATCTCATGGATCAGCCGACCCCCGATCACCGCCTCAAATTACTCGGAGTCGGTGAATATGGCCATTTTTATTTTCTCAAAAAGTAGTCCCCAACTTCTTTTGTATCTTTGCACCTTGCTTCTATGAATTCAACCCACTTTTCATCTCTCTCTTCCCAATTACTATTTTGTGGTGGTGTACCTAGTCGAGGTCGGAACTCAACAATGTCGCCGACTCCTTTGTCAAGAAAAAATTTATGAAGTAGTTTGGGGATGGTACAAAAAAATCCTTCATGTAGCTCCTTGTAGGATTTGACTTTTATTGTGTCAAGGGATGTTCGATCCTCAATAACTTGTTCTGTTATGTAATCTTCAGAAATTATTTCAACCCACTCGTGCACATTTGTTTGACCTTCGTTTGTAAGCTTGAGGGTTAATTTTTTGTCTGGAATCAATTTACACATTGCCATATTTTTTGATGTATTCGAACAAGGATTTTGGGATAGCTTCTAGAAATCTTTCATGAGTCTCTGAGAAAAATCGCGATTGTGCTTTTGCTAGAGTAAGGCTGTTCCTTCTTGTGTAATTCTTATGTAATTCTCAAATTTTCACTTCCACCATTTACGTATGTCTTGTAAAGTTATCATCTATGTGATCTTCTGCATGCCCAAGTTCACAACTATCGACAATTTAGGAAAACGTAGGGGATTATTACGAGTAGTCCATTACATAAGCAAGCATAGAATCACATACTCATACATATAGACAAAGACATACACAAAGTAGTGGAAGCCCAAAGAACAACACTTTATTATATATAGATGAGTTAATACAGTACAACATAGACACTTCTCTAATACATGATTTTCTATTTATACTTACATATTATGTTACCAGGCATTTGCAACTGTTAAAGTTTTACTTATACAACTAGCAATTACGATTCTTCTTTATTATTACAATCATTTAGCATATTAATTGTATAAATAAGATCACTGAAAGAGAGACGATCACATAAACAATAGAGACACACAGATTATCATGGGAAACCCACATTGGGGAGAAAGCCTAACAAAAAATTCCTCAATATAGATAGACCAAACACCGAATAAAAGATCCTCCTTTACTCCTTCACTAGGAAGAGTAGCACACCACTTAACCAAGAAATACCAAGAGATAGACCAAAACTCTCCTTGACGTCACCCCCAATTACAGTAGGTTCTCCTCCATGACTTGTGCACTGTAGAGCTGGTTGGTAAGTGTGTCAAATGAGGCTCTGGCCTCTCTTATAAATAGTGGTCTGGCCAGCCTATAATTAGGTCTTGGCCGACCTATCACTTTACCCTCTTAAATTATAATTAACTGCCAAGGCACAATAGGGCCTAATTAAATATAATATAATAATATTATTCAACTCTCTCTTAGGTAGAATATTCTTCGAAGTTACAATATTTCAATAGTAACTACTTAACTGCCTCGGTCGGTCGGTTAGGCAGAACTTCAACCGACTTATACTTTCAATTTTGGCAGTCGACCAAATAATTCTTAGTCGATTGTCAGGTCTAGTCGAAAGAGTCGAATAGCCCTTACAACACCCTCTATCCCCCTTCATTTTTTTGTTGATGGGATAAGGTCTAAGCCTACTCATAAAGAATGCTAGATGGAGGGGAGTTTTAAAAGGGGTTAAAGTTTCAAATTCTATGAATATTACACATCTCTTATTCATTGTTGATGTCTTGCTATTTGGCGATGTGACATCACAATAATTTAGATCATTAAGAACCATTTTGGACCTTTATTGTAAGGCCACAAGTATGGAACCAAAATTAAGGAAGTCATGTATGCTCTCAAACTGTATTTCGGTGAATGTTTCAAATCAAATAAATGAAATTATGCCAATCACTTGCATTGAGTTTGAGTAGGGATCCAAGTGCCTGGTTTTTTACTTGAAACCAAAAAAATACATCTTTGGAGATTGGTTATGGCTCTACAAGAAGATTGAGGCTAAATTTTTCGATATGGTAAACATGTGTTTGTATCGAGGTGGTCGTCTTGTACTAAACAAAGATGTGCTTGAGAGTATAATGCTTACGAAGAAATGCTTTGGGTTCTTATGGTCAGGTAAAAAAGTGTCTGAAGGCATTTCTTTGGTAAAATGGTCCACTGTTGCTCTCCCTAAAAACTTGGGGGATGGGGTCTAAAAAATATTTACAGATTCAGTAAATCCCTAGTGGTGAAAAATCTATGGCATCTAGTTTATAATGATTCTTTTTGGGGGAAGGTAATAAAATTGAAATATTTGCGAGGTTGGACTCTAGAGGATTGGTTCAAAACTAAAAAAAAGACTCCAAACTGTTGTTTGATCATTTGGAAAGTCTTCATGGATGTTTCCCTGCAGATTGGTAAGTAGTTAACTTCGAGGATTGGTAATGGTAAGAAAGTATGGATAGGTTAAGACCCATGGATCGGATCTGCGAGAAACCATGTGCTATCGAACGATCTCTTAAACAATTTACAAGAAAAGGGTATCTTCTATTTAATTGATGTTAGTAAAAAAGATAAAAAATTTCTCTGGAGCCAGGCTTGGTTGATGGATGGCAATTTATAGTTGGCTAGTCCTTAAGTAGAAGAATGGAGGAATTTTATAAATCTTCTAGTTCTAGTATGGTCGAGGAATACTGGGAATGGAGAGTTCACTTCAAAGCTAGGTTATGAAGCATGTATGGGGAGGATCAACAAGTAGAGGAAAAATGGTGGTGGGCCTCGATATGGAAATTGTGAAACTTGTTGAAGGTCAATATCATTGTTCGTCTTTCTCTCTCGAATAAGCTTCTTACATGGGACAATGGTTTAAAAAGAGGATGGATCAACCCAAACAAGTGTTCTCTATGTAAATTAGATGAAGATTCAATTTATCATCTATTTATTACCTGCCCTTTCTTTAAGGAGGTCTAGTCAATGATATCCTCAAGACTCCTCTTAAATATTTCTTGGAATAATTATTCTCTGAAAGGATGTCTACATGAGTGGACGCGGAATGTTCCTTCTGTTGAGCTTAAATCACTTCCATGTCATCTCATTTATAATTTGTGGTGGACTCACAATCAAGAAATATTCTAGGAAATTATCATGCATTTCAAGGTGGTTACTCAGTTGGTGATAAAGTCCTTCATGGATTTCAAGGTTTGTCCAAAGAAAAAGACAAAGAAATCAATTGTGATTCTAGACTTAAATATATCAACTCCATGGGTGTTCTTTGATGGAGCCAGTCAAGGCCATCCAATGGAAGGTGGAGTTGGAGTTATTTTCTATTTAAACCAAACACATTGCTTTCACTTGGAGTATGTAGTGGGCAGAGGATCCAACAACAAGGAAAGACATGTTTCTTTGTGGGTTCTTCTTTCTTTAGCCAATCAGATGGGTTGTTGAAGATTACAGGTAATGGGAGAATCTAAAATTATTATTGATTGGGCTAACGATAAGATTCAAGTGGATATTTTAGAACCAGGGCCCATAAAAAGAACACGTGGAGAGATGAAAATAACTTTTGAATGGATATCCTTGGCTCACATTAGTCGTGAAATGAAGGTGTTAGCCTACAGACACTCCTCTGTTGACTCATACTTCATCCACTTATTTCAAGAGTTCACAAAGAGTTGCGAAACTTATGATTTCTTAAAATTTTTCATAAAAATAACTATAATAGGTGGGGTTTCTTAGGAAAGAGAATTGAAATTATATGGTTTATATGGCACACATTTTCTTATCATCATGACATGGCATTATATTATTGTTTCAATTTGGAGATATCTCCTCCCATAAAATATGTTTGTCTCAAGGTTCATTTAAGGGCATTCATTATAGGATACTTGAGTAATCATGTTTCTCATGGCATAAAGCGGTGTTTGGTATGACGATGTGTTTTAGTTTTGGT
Organism: Picea engelmannii; assembly: GCA_009831015.1. Lineage (NCBI taxonomy): Eukaryota > Viridiplantae > Streptophyta > Pinopsida > Pinales > Pinaceae > Picea > Picea engelmannii. Next base: position 348,974 of record ML781612.1, on the reverse strand, counting down.
ACACCTCACGTCTAAGTCAAATTAAATATTGCACGAAAAAATAAAAAATATATGGCTCAAAATACAAAAGCAAATATGGTGGCATGTTTCAATTCATTATATGTTTCAAATTAGCATGGTTTGAAGAATTGTATAAGCCTATATTTTATATTGAGCATATAGGGATGGTTATACTTTATTGGTTTGACATTGGAATCATGGTCCAGATATGGCATATATGGTTAAAAGGTCGACATGCCCTTGGCACTTGCATGAGATATGGTATTGGTTATAAGTTAAATGTTTTCATCAACACAAGTTTTGGTCTATCTTACGTTGGTGGTTTCTCATATGTAAATAATCCTCACACTTTAGTGTATTAAGGATGTGCCATGATAAACTTCATCACATAAATGATTGATTTGATATGGATAGTTGAGTTTTCATGTGGCACATATGGTATGAAGATTTATATTATATGTGATTTCAACGTGTTATGTGGTCTATGATTGTAGTGCATCATGAGTTGGCCATGCATTTAAAACTTGGTACAAATGGGCATTTATGACCATCAAATTTGTAGCTTGCTATCTTTGGAATTCGTTAGGGATTATTCAATTGGATTTTGGATTGTGGAAAGAGATCTTAGTGTGGTATTCACTCTAGAAGATTGCTTGTTCATTGCTGCAATTGTGAAACCTGTATAACTACTTGGACTTGGAATTGTATAAAGATTGATCTCTGCTTGCTAAGGTATGTACCCATGAACATTTGAGAGCATTAATGTAGCTGATTTGTTTTTAAATAAACTAATATGGCTCTGTAACTGGTTACTAGTATGAAAATCTTCTTTCGCTTGTTTTCTGCTTGTATACAAAGAAATTTATGGTGAAAGAGATTGAAGTATTTTGGAACAACTAGTTTTAAACTTTTATTACTGTTGAAAGAGTTTGCAGTGACAAGAATCACAGTGGATTTTGCATACTCTTGAATCTTCTCTGTTGTCACTAGTTCATTATATCACTTTCCATATAATGTTTTGTGTTCTGAATGGTTTGAACACAAAATTAAAGAAGCTAGTTCTGGGTTAGAACCATAACAATGATTGATTTCTTATGACGAAATATGACCTAGGTTCTATCTAGAATCGATTTTAAAGGTTTGAAAGTCGAATTTGTTTGAAACCTTGGTGTTATCTATGCAAAGACAAGTATCTTAGCTCAGTTCTTAATCATTTTTCATACCTAGTATTTCTTCTTGTGTCAAAAGAAGTTGTTTCCTATGTAAAGGGTCTTCTCTAAAACAAATACTTCATATACCCATGATTACAATTTTAACATACTTCGTTCGTATGGTCATTGTAAAAAAACCCTGCCCAGATTTTCCAACTATGTACATGATGATGGGGTTACTTAATAAAATAAGTGGGCTCATGTTCATTCTAAAAAGAATCTATTCATCACTCCCATATTCTATCCATCATATAACAATTCATGCTCTATTCTTTATATCAACATAGTCCACAATTTGGAAAATCGCCAGTCACCACATAAACTTTTTGATGATACTTGTCTTGGGTATTGGTAAATAGTTTGGATATACAAGATAAAAAACTGTAGATATTAATTGGTTTATACGATGTTACTATTTAAAAAAGAAAAAGGGATGAGATAAGTATTATTGTGGATATGCTAAGGATGGTATAAGGATTGTTTTGGTTATTCTGCATAGAGTAAAAAAGAGCATGGAAAGGTACAAAATCCCCAATCATTATATTTGATTTGAGCCGTTGGTTGATATATGTATATATGTATTGGATTCTTATTTGGTAATGCTAACAAATAAATGAGCATATGGTGGCAATAAGCGACTGGGTTAAAATTCTAAATGAGGTCCAGATGGAATTTTTTTTGTCCTATCCTCCTTTTGTTTCCAGTTTCCATACGCATATTTCCTTTGTCATAAAAATGATTAGAATCTCTCTCTCTCTCTAGAGAGAGAGAGAGAGAGAGAGAGAGAGAGAGAGAGAGAGAGAGAGAGAGAGAGAGAGAGAGAGAGAGATTGTCCCATTCATTCATAATTTCCATTTTACATATTTTTCATTTGATCCCCGTTTATCATTCATAATTTTCATTTCATCCCCGTTCTTGTTTATATATATATATATATATATATATATTTCAGATTGACTAAAGAAATCAAAAGATTGAAATCTTTATGATGAATGTGCATGGGTTTTCTTCCCTCGTTTTACATGATTCCTTTTTTTCTTTTCTCCCCTTGCATACTTGATCTACCATATTAGTCATGTTCAAGAAATTCTGTAAAGTGTGTTGATCCTGATGTGTGTTGTATTATTCTTAAAATATTTTTTTTGACTGACTGAAATGACAAACATATGAGCTTCTTTAGCAGAAGAAGCAGAGGGAGTAATAGAGGTGGTGGTCCCTTGAATAGCAACAATAATGCTACGTCTTCCTTAGCTTGTTACTTTAGTTGTCAACCCGGGGCTTGTACAAACTTTAGAGGTATTATGCAAAGTATATGCAGAGTGCACCGACAACAACCTAGGTCTAAAAATGGTCAAGGGGCTTAATGCATGAAATCTACTTGTAAGTTGTGTAGAAAATATGAATTGCATGAAAAAATTAAGCTACTTGTATGAATGCGTTGGCCCTTGGTTATGGAAATAAGTGAAGCTCAAGGAAGAAAAGGCAGAATGCGAACTGTGCAGAAGACATAGTGACTATTACTGGGTCGAAGTGAGCAAAAGAGAAGAAAGGATGGAGCGAAGTAAAAGGAAGCAAGTCGTTGAATGAGGAAATCTAGGATGACGGATCAACAAGAAAGAAGGATCGTGGACGACTCAACAGGTGGAAAAAAGCCACCGTTGGATGCTTTGGAGCACCACACGAGAAGGAAGGAAAGACAGGCTGGTGAAGCCCTGGAAATGTGGGTCAAGTTGACCTAGGGTTTTAGATACCTAGGGTTTTGGTATATAGGGTTTTGACACCTAGGTTTCGGCCTAAGGATGTCAGTGAGTGATTGTAATATATAAATAGAGGTCAAGAAGACCTGGGATGGGTTATTGTTGTTGTTGTCATTGTTATTACTATTGCTGTTGTGTGATCGAGTAAGTAATATTGTGTAAGAGAGAAGTGTTGAGTACGAGAGCCTTCTGTATTGTAAGATCTTTAGTTGGGTGTGAAGATCAACCCTGCAGCTGGGTGCACAGGGAGGAGAGAGATAGAGAGAAGAAGAAAGACGATCTGCTAGCTAAGAGCGCATACAATAACTATATGCTTCATCTTAATACATTATAAAGCATAGTTCTGTGGACGTAGCCCTAGAGAGAGGGTGAACCACGTATATCTTGTCTTGTGTGTGTGATTGATGCTATGTTCTTTCGCCTTGATATACTGTTAGTGCATTACTGTGGTAGACCCGATAGATGTGTGGAATAGATATAATCTGATAAGTGATATATGCATGATGTATTTTTCTAGTGTTGGATCCTCTTGATAGTTCCCTTGGTTGTAGACATCTCTGTCCTGCAACCCCCTCATAGCTGCTTCGGGTGAGACTGCATCTGCTTCACATGTGTAGATGAAAGGGCCAGTAGTTAGGGCTTGTTGGTGCGCTCTTGGAGCTAAACCTTGGGTCTGCCCCTATGCCAACAAATGGTTCCGTTGTTGGGACATGAATCTTCTTGAGGGAATGGCAAGGTGGTTTCCATCAAAGATAGAAATTCAAAAGTGGATAGAGGATCAAGAAAAGGACTTCGCTGAAGCCTAGAACAGGAACCCTAATCTTAGTACATAGGATTGGTTGGAGAGATATATCTTTACTGATATACATGAGATTTTGTTTGGAGGAATTCATCAGGAGCTATATGAGTGGTTAGCTAGGTTAGCAGATACCCAGTTTGAGATCAGATCTAGACCTCCTGTAGTTTGGACATCGATGCTGATCAAGAAGGTTAAGAGAATCGATAACGCCATGTCAAGAGCAATAGATCACTAGTTTGATAGCACCATTGGAGGGTACATCACTGAGTTTGTTGTTGATAGAGTAGAGCCATACAACCAAGCCGAGAGATATTTCTTCAAGGGACCCAAAAGAAAATTTTTACATTTTTTGAAGTTGAGAATCAAGATGCTATTGCATGAGAAGAACATCTTGAAGATACAGTAGATTGGTCGGATTTGAAAAAAGATAATGTTCAAAAATTCAGACAACGACAACGACACAGAAGATGGACATACGTGTAGTGGGAGAGTGTTTAGAGAAGTTCATATTGCAAACTTATTCAAGCATAACTATGGGGACGAGGGTTTCTATAGTGGAGAAGAGGCAGACTTGACGAACAAAGAGCATTCAAAACCTGCTAGGGCAGAGGAAGGAAAAGCTGAAGAACCTCACCGAGACGAGCCAAAAAATTCAGAAACTATGCAGACTGTTGAAGTAAGTACTATTAATCCCTCTATTGTTTTAGTAGAACTAAGCAATCAGAATAGTCAGAGTCACTAGAGTCCTCAGAGTACTATTACTAGCAATTCAACATATACTCAGATAGGAAACCTAGGAAACCTAGGAAGATCTATGGCAGATGAGATGAGGCTCCCTATATTTAGGGGAGATGGGTCTGAAGACCCTGATCAACACTGGTTCCTATGTGAAGCCGTATGGAATATTAAGAATGTCACCATTGAAGCTGTTAAAAGAACTCAATTTAGTACTACCCTAAGGGACTGCGCACTGAGCTGGTACATGAAGCTTATCCAAGGACTTGTACAACCTAAGCCACTGAATGAGATTAAGAATGCATTAAATGCAGAGTTCAAGAAACCCAAATCGGAGTCACAAGGTATCATAGAGCTAAAAGAGATCAAGCAGAAGGTATCTGAACCTGTTTGGGAATTTGATCAAATATTCAAAACTTTAACAGGTCGATTGACTTTTCAAATCCCGGATGAGAAGAACAAAGAGTGGTTCATTGCTGCCCTTTTACCACACATCAGAGTTCCTCTGATGCAACATAATATTTCTTCATAGGCTGAGGCACTAGAGATCGCCATGAAGTTAGAATCAGCCCCTATGGGAGAATCCATCTCAGGTATGAGTCAGATCTTGAGTAAGCTAACTAGTTTGTCTTTGCAGGTCGAAGATATGAAGAAGGACAAGGGAAAAGATAAAAGAGAAGGCATCTGGTGTGTCAGATGCAGACCAGAAGTCCATGACAAGGATCACTGCCCCTTATTCCATGAATACTTGGCCTCTGGAGCTCCGAGCCCTTTGAAGCAAGTCACCTTACCTTGGTGCGAGGTATGCCAAAATAGACATCACCCTGGTGAGTGCTATTACATGAAAAAGTATGTTCAAACACCCAAAAATTTGTATTGCACATTCTGTAAGTCTGCAGGACATGACGATAGGGATTGTAGGGCTTACGATCTCATGCATGAAAGGTCAAGAGACTTATAAAAAATTCAAGGCAAAGTACAACAAGAAGGAAACACTACGCAGTATAACTCCCCTGGGAGAGGAAACTTCAATCCTCATGGTGGATTCAAAGGATGAGGAGGAGGAGGAGGTATGGGTCAAGGCTGAGGACAGATCATCTATTATAACTGCACACAGCCAGGACACCTCGCAAGGGACTGTCAGAACCCTTGCACTACTTGCAGCTATTGCAACTCCTTCAAGCATGTTATCGAGGAATGTCCAGCATTGCTGGCCAAGCTTCAGGAAAGACGAGGACCTCAGCGGAACCCGCAAGTGCAAATGATATATGCCGAACCTCGCGGAGAAGACCCCAGAGTCACTACTATCACTAGAGGAGGCTTTGTTACAGGAGAAGACATACTGATCCAAGGAAAGACTACAGAAGACTCAGGAATCATGGAAGCTGCAGAGAAGACCCAAAATTTTGATGCAAAGAAAGAAAGACATATATTCGAGGAGGAAAGAAAAGAGTTCAAAGAAGACCAAAGCTCTTCATCAAAGACACGACTAGAAGTGAGAGAATATGGAATGCCTCAGACATTTGATCAATCTGCTTCACCAAGAGAAGGAAAAGAGGTAAGCAAGCTCATGGAATTTTTATATACTTGTATTAAGTTGATTCAGGATGAGAGCACTGTACAAGAACTACAAAATTTAATCAGATAGTATGAGCTAGGAAATATAGACCCCTTACCGAATAGGGAAGTACACCAAATTGCTAAGAAGAGAAGGACAAATAAGGAATTACACTTGAATGCTCAAATAGGAGAATATGATATAGACTATGTGGTCCTCGACTTAGGGTCGGAGGTCAATGTCATGACGAAGCAAACTTGGGCACTGATGGGAAAACCGAAGTTGATCTATTCCCCTATCAAGCTCAGGATGGCTAATCAGCAAGCTGTCAGCCCCTTTGGATGATTGGAACATGTCCCTGTGGACATCGACGGAGTAAGAACGTTTGCAGATTTTGAGGTAATTGAGATAGTTGATGATAACTGTCCTTACCCTGCGCTGTTCAGAATTGATTGGGCTTTCAATAATTCCACTATGGTTGATTTAATGAAAAGACATATGACTTTTGAAAGAGATGGACTTAGGGTCATTGCGCCTTTAGATCTAGATGAAGGTCAGCAATACACAGAGCCCATTAGAGAAGAAGACCGCACATATGAACTGGAAAACATATACAAATTAATAGCCAGACAAAAGGATTAGATTAATCCTATGGCCAATGGAAACCTAAGCTGACGAAGTGACAATGCATGTTCATCAGACTCAGAAGAAGCACTGGAGAACTATCAGAATAAAATGTATGAAGTATCTACAAGAAGATGTGCTATATTAACCAGAGAAGTTCGTTGGATCGGCACAACAGTAAGTAATTTACCCACCTTTGATGGTCTGAATCCTTTAGAAATATTCTTGTCAGACTTTGAAGAAGGTGTACCAATGGAACAAAGATTGTTGGAAATGGATGAGGCCCTAAAAGCCACACCAGCAAGATGGTGGGGGACACACAAAAACAACATTACAGAATGGGTATAATGTCGTACCTTGATGACAACACGGTTCTCAGCACAAGTAGAAGGCTGCGAAGTTCACTACATAGGTCGAAGCTTCCCAAAGGACCATGTGCAAAGCAGCTTGGAGCACCATTCCTGAAGAGCAGTGGGTGCACAAATTCATTAACATCCTGGACACGACACCTATCAACTGGTACCTTCAAGTAGAGCTATGCCTCATCACTACAGACTGGGAAGGTATGACTCAGAATTTTGTAACCACCTTCTTATTTGAAAGTCAATATCCTTCAGTAGATCAAGAATTGCGGATTGTAAGACAAAAAGTATTCGAGGAAGCTTCTAACCTCCCTTTGGAGAAAGAAGAGGATGAATGGACTGCACCTCTCCAGAAACTGCAAGGCTGTTACAACATCAATGCTGATGAAGACGATGATCCAAGAAAGGTTAACATCGCAGAAACAGAAGGTCAAAGAGATGTGGAAGGACCAGGAGTTGAGCTACCATTCATTGGACAACCAATCAAGATTAGGAAAGTCAATATTGGAACAGAGAAGACACCGAAGCTTGCAAATGTTGGAGATTATTGGGATGCTGCCACTATTGACAAGATTACAAAATTACTGCATGAATATCAGGACTTGTTTCCAACCAAGTTCACCGATATGAAGGGCATTAAAGGGCCTATGGGAGAGATGAGGATCCATTTGAAACCAAATGCAAGACCAGTCAAACATAGACTCTACATATTGAAACCTAAATATAAGGAGAAAGTGAAGGTTGAGCTTGACAGAATGCTGGAAGCTGGGATTATAGAACCTATGGAAGAGTCAAAATGGATTAGCCCTATGGTGGTGCAAGACAAGAAGACATGAGAAATCATGATCTGTGTAGATCTTAGGAAGCTGAATGATGCCTGTTTGCATGACCCCTTCCCTACACCATTGACTGACGAAGTGTTAGATAATGTGGGAGGCGAGGAAGTATATTCTTTTACAGATGGATTTTCAGGATACCATCATATCCGGATTGCCAAGGAATATCACCATAAGACCACATTTGCAACATAATGGGGGTCTTATCAGTATACAGTGATGCCATTTGGATTGAAGAATCCCTCAACCATCTTTTCCAGGGTGGTGGTCGAAGCATTCAAGGAGTTTTTGCATAAATTTATAGAAGCATACATTGATGATTGGACTGTTTTTAGTTTATTGAAAAAGCATATTGAATGTCTAAGGCTAATGTTGGACAAATGCAGGCAGTGTCAAATTGCCTTGAATCTGAAGAAATGCATCTTCTTCTCACCATTTGGAGTGTTGTTAGGTCATATTGTATGTAAGCAGGTATTGTTGGTCAATCCGTCTAAAATTGCCATTATAGTTGATCTACCCCCTCCTACTTCAGTCAAACAACTGCGCACTGCGCTGGGACATACTGGATACTAGATAAAGTTCATTAAAGGATATGCACAAATTACAAAACCCATGGAGAAGATTTTGAAGAAAGACTGTCAGTTTAGTTGAACAGAAGAGTGCCAACAGAGCTTCGACACACTGAAACAGAAAATGGTTACTGCGCCTATTCTGGTTTTTCCAGATTGGAGCAAAGAGTTTCATGTGCATGTCGATGCGTATTCTATTGCCTTAGGAGCAGTGTTAGTGCAACCTGGGGAAGGAGATATTGACCATCCATTAGCCTTTCCCAGCAGGAAGCTATCAACTGCTGAGATCAATTACACCACTACCGAGCGAGAGGGGTTAGCCATGGTGTATGCACTGTAGAAATTTCGCCACTACTTGTTGGGAGGACACTTTAAAATGTTTACTAATCACTCCGTGCTGAAATACCTAGTCAACAAGCCAGTGTTGGGGGGGAGAATATGCAGATGGCTTCTGCTATTTCAGGAATATGACTTTGAGATCATAGTAAAGCCAGGCAGAATGAACAAAGGTCCTGACCACTTGTCGAGGTTGGAACATAGAGAAGAGCCCACTAGTTTGGAGGATGCACTTCCAGATGCACATTTGCTGGTCATTAGAAAGGTTGATGACCACTTTGCAAAAATAGTCCAGTTCCTGTCAATAGGAATGGCACCTAGTGAGTATACAATTTCTCAGAAGAAATAGCTAGTAGTGTGCGCAACATACTTTTTACTTATAACTGGACAACTCTACAAGATGGGACCTGATGAGATATTGAGAAGATGTGTTTTGGAGGAAGAACGACCGATGATCCTTGCAGAAGCTCATGAAGGCATCACAGGAGGACACTACGTAGGGAAAGTAACCACGCAGAAACTTCGTCGAGCTGGCCTTTGGTGGCCTACCTTACACAGAGATGCTAAAGACTATTACAGAGCCTGCGATGTATGCCAAAGAGTTGGGAAACCATCCAGAAGAGATGAAATGCCACTAGTACCACAACTGACCCTACAACCATTTGAGAAATGGTCCATTGACTTCGTGGGACCTATAAACCCACTAGGAAGGCGCATAGGAGCAAGATACATAATTACAACAACGAAGTACTTGACTAGATGGGATGAAGCAAGAGCAGTCAAGGACTGTAGTGCAACTATAGCTGCGTGATTCATATTTGATGACATCCTAACCATGTTTGGATGCCCAAAGATCCTTATTAGTGATCAAGGCACACATTTCATAAATAAAACAATTGAAGCTCTGACTGAGGAATTTGCAGTTCGCCATCAGAAGAGCATGCCTTACCATCCACAAGCAAATGGGACAGTGGAAGCATTCAATAAGATCTTGGAGACAACGCTGACAAATATTTGTAGTGTGAACAGGGATGACTGGGATTTAAGAGTATCAGCAGTACTATGGGCCTATAGAACCACTTGCAAAAAATTAACAATGCAGACCCCTTTTAAGTTAGTATATGGTCTCGAAGCCATTGTCCCAATGGAATACCTTGTACCAAGCCTAAGAATTGCTGCCTTTACAGATATGGATGACATTGGCATTGTTCAAGAATGGATTGCAAAGTTGATCGAACTAGAAGAAGACAGATTTATTGCAGGATTCCATCAGCAGGTGCAAAAGGAACGAGAAAAGGCCTATCATGACAGGCACATCAAGAAGAAGGCATTCCAGCAAGGTGATCTAGTACTGGTATATGATAGTAAGTTCATAAACATCCTGGGAAGTTTAGAATGCATTGGCTTGGGCCATACAAGATCACCTATGTTACAGAAGGAGGAGATGCACAGTTGTAGACTTTGAAGGGCAAATGGAAGGCATGATTAGTGAATGGGAGTCGGTTGAAATTGTACTATGACAACCAACTTCCCCACAGCTCTAAGTAAAAGCATAAGGAAAAGGGTCTAGGTACCAGGTTCAGTTGAAACTGGGTACCAGACATAGAAAAGACAGTCTGCACAGGGAAGGAGACGAGGCATAGAGCAGAAAGCAAAGGCCGGACTGCGCAGTTTGAAGTCGAAGTAAAATAGAAAGGTCAGATCTGAAGTGCCTCGGGACGAGTCATAGGTGAGTGTTGGGGGCCTGTTGGCCCTTGTTTATGGAAATAAGCGAATCTCAAGGAAGAAAAGGCAGAATGCGAACTACGCGAAAGACATAGTGATTGTTACTGGGTCGAAGTAAGCAAAAGAGAAGAAAGGATGGAGCGAAGTAAAAGGAAGCAAGCCGTTGAACAAGGAAATTAAGGATGATAGATCAACAAGAAAGAAGGATCATGGACAACTCAGGAGGTGGAAAAAATCCACCGTTGGATGCTTTGGAGCACCGCACGAGAAGGAAGGAAAGACAGGCTTGCAAAGCCCTGGAAATGCATGTCAAGTTGAACTAGGGGTTTAGACACCTAGGGTTTTGGTATATAGGGTTTTGACACCTAGGTTTCATCCTAAGGATGTCAGTGAGTGATTGTAATGTATAAATAGAGGTCAAGAGGACCTGGGATGGGTTGCTGTTGTTGTTGTCATTGTTATTACTATTGTTGTTGTGTGATCGAGTAAGTAATATCATGTGAGAGAAGTGCTAAGTACGAGAGCCTTCTGTATTGTAAGATCTTTAGCTAGGTACGAAGATCAACCCTGCGGTTGGGTGCACAGGGAGGAGAGGGATATAGAGAAGAAGAAAGAAGATCTGCTAGCTAAGAGAGCAGACAAGAACTGTATGCTTCATCTTAATACTTTATAAAGCATAATTCTATGGATGTAGCCCTAGAGAGAGGGTGAACCACGTATATCTTGTCTTGTGTGTGTGATTGATGCTATGTTCTTTCACCTTGATATATTGTTAGTGCATTACTATGGTAGACCTGATAGATGTGTGGAATAGATATAATCTGATAAGTGATATATGCATACTGTATTGTTCTAGTGTTGGATCCTCTTGATAGTTCCCTTGGTTGTAGACATCTCTGTCCTGCAACCCCCCCATAGATGCTTCAGGTGAGACTGCATCTGCTTCGCAGATGTAGCCGAAAGGGTCAATAGTTAGGGTTTGTTGGTGCGCTCTTGCAACTGAACCCTGGGTCTGCCCCTGTGCCAACAGAATGGAAGCACACCAAGAGAAACTAATACATATGCAGTAAAGAGCTCTATTCTAATTGGATGAAAGGTAACACATTGAGCTATAAGAAGAAATCAAATTGATTGTAAAGTAGAGAAACTAATTCCATTGCATGAAAGGAAATTGCATGGAATAAATGAACCTAACCCTTGAGCCAATATAAAACCATGTTTTTATCTTATTAACAAATGCTAACTTCATGAAAAGATAGGTAGGAAATTAAAGAAACTTTAGCTAAAAATATCCTACAGGAAGTTTCTACAGGAAATTTCATAGTCTTACATAAAACTTCTACAAGATAATGAAAAGAGTCCCGAGGAGCTTGTAAAAACTTTCCAAATCATGGAAAAATCTAGACTAGGATGAAATGAAATGTAAGTGAGGTTCTTAGCTATGAAAATATGCCCTTGAGCACCCCAATGGACTTCCAACCACTTCTACAGGAAAACCTACTGAAAATTATAGTTTGCTAACAATATGAATAAAATTTAAAGATTGTTGTGGATAACTATCTAATCTTTTAAGAGAAATCAATAAATTAAATTACAACACACTAACATGAAAGATAAATAAAATAATACAACATGGTCCTTGAGCCGTCTTGAGTGGGCCTTACCCAAGCAACACAAGAAACCTATGAAAACTCTAATAAGATAGGAACAAAAACATATTTATTAATCAATATTAGTTGTTACATCAGGAGCATAGCTCCAAGTCTTAAAAAAATTCCTTCAACAAAAACTAATGCAATATTCAGATTTATGATCTTCTTTCCCTTTTCTCTCTTCACTAGAGGCCTATTTATACAATTTGGAACTTGACCTCTGTCCTTGGATCAACAAGGAAACAAGGGGTAGCGCATCCTTCATCAATATCTTCATATTTTCGAGCTTCAGTCTGCAAGGAGTGGTCATCAATATACTAACAACACATCTGGAGGTAGGTAGGGGACAAGGCCCTTGATTCTCGAGACCTTCCTCTTCTTAAGGGGAGTTCGACCTGCTCGATTAGTGCTGCAGACATACTTTACCATAAATATTAGATAAAAAGGTACAATTACTCATAAAATTCCATCTTCAAAACCATTCATTTAGGAAACATACAAAAATACTCATAACTACTATTAAACATGGTCAATTAAAATAAATTATTAGGTATATCATGGTCAAAATGTGTTTATTATGGGCCTTCTAGATAGGAACTGTTGGGGTCCATCATTACCCCCCAATTGAAAATCTTTCACACCCTTGTGCAACAAATTTTTGTCTTCCTGCTCTCATTGCTACTGTTGTTGTCCATTGAATTTCTATCCACAATTATGCTACTGCTCAATGTGCTATTGTTGCTGCTCAACATCCTGATGTTGCCTACTGTCACGTTGCTCACTATGCTCCTGCTTAACATCCCATGCTATGTACATGGTGATGGATTGTTTTTCATTGTATCCATTGGTCTTTACGATCTCTGCCCACTCTTCCTCTTCCTCTTCTTTATTCATATCATCCATTGGTGCAACATGAAGGAGGAAAGGGGGGTTCATTCTTATACCAATCCACTTGGTATTGAGTTTCCTTATTTCCTCCTTGTACCAAGGTGTTCATGTGTAATTAGGTCTTGAGTTGTCTCCCCAACCAATATCTACCCAAAAACAAATAAGACAATATCTTGTAAAATTTGTTCATGGTTGACACTTGTGATTTGGGGGAATTAGTTTTAATTCGCCCAATTCCTCCTCTGCATAAATATATGGATAGAGAATAGAGGGAAGGAGCTAGGTTGTAAAATTATAATTCATCTTTGTAGTTTAAAGTCTGATCATCAAATCATTTGGGAAAGGTTGGTGGAAATTATGTATCTCTGAACTTCATTTATGGATTAATACAAAGTGTTGATGTTGGTATTTGAGATTAATTGTGGTGTAAAATAATCATGGTGTTGTAGTTTCTAAGCAGCGTGCAGCCAGTTGGGAGGGCCCACCAACTCAGATCATGTTGCTCTATTTTCTTACTTTGTTGCATATATCAACATAGATAGTTAGATTGTAAGTTGCTTTCCTTTGATTTCATAGTTAGCATGTCCATTGTTCAATTGATTACCCGTTTCATTGCTTACATTTTGTTGTGTGTTGTTGAGGCGAGATCGCTCACTGGAGGGAAGAGATATGCATTGTAACTCTTCGTGGTTGCATGAATGCTTTTTTATATCATGGTGAAATATTTTAACTTTCCGTGAAGGGGCTTTGTGTTGACACCCCAATTAGCACACATCTCCTCGATTTAAATTCTGATTGCTCTCTCTTTTTTTTTTTTATAGTGGCTGCAACAGGCTAAGTTTCACTGAAGATGGGGCTTGAGATTCATTTATTAATAAAGATACGAATGTTTAGAATTATGTCCGAGTGAAAGGATGTCTTATGTGCCTAAAAAAACCTTTTCTCTGAGTTTTCCATCCAATGGGCGAGATCTATGTAGCATTTCCCGTGAATTCATTTAATTCCATTTGATTTCAGTTTGGATTATTGCCAACATTTCTTTAGACACGATATGATCCTGCATATATTTTTATTACATCTCATAAGTTTATGAGCTCCCATATTGATAATTTACTATCTGGAATTTAAGCAATCAAATTGACCGACAAGCCTCAAGGTGTCATCTAGGTGTGCCATTGCTTCCACTTATTTGGATGCCTATATTGGAGCTATATCCTTGTATGTGGAAAGGTTGCTATGAATAGCTATGAACTCTCCTGGATTTGTTGCTTCATCTCTAATCCATAATGGACTTTGAATTTTATCCTCGTTATACCTCTTCATCTATGCTACCCTCAATTCTTCATGTCTCAACCAAGATGCAAGAGCGATAGTTTTAACATCTCCTACAAATGGATTTGGGTTTCATTTGTAGGGGTGTGGGAGGACCATAGTGTTCAATTAAAACTCACAGATCCTTTCTTTCTCTTCCATGTTGCATTTTTGATAAGCATCCAGGAAATACTTAGGTGTTTCTAGGATATATCTCACTTGTTTTTCCAAACTTGCAATTTGATCCTTATGCCATTGTTCCTAGAGGAACAAGGAATATACTCTAGCATGCTATACACATTCCAACATCTCCAGGGATAATTTTCCCATGATCTTCAATGAAGCTTCCATGATTTCTGTTCTTTCATTTTTGACAGCTAGCTCCCTCTTATCTTCATCCAATCTATGTTTTTATTTCTAATTTTCCACCTTGATATTTTGAAAGTATTCCACCTTCTACATGGTCATTATTTGAAATTCGTCTTGCAGGTCCTGAATTTGTCTCTCCATTTATTCAAGAGCCTCTTCCTTTTGCTTCCCTTTGCTGATTTTTTCCATTATTTTCCAATTTATGGCTTCAACCTTGGACTTTTCCAATTCTAGTAGGGGGGCATAAAGGAGTTGTTCTACTGGTGTTTTGGTCTTGGAAGTCCCTTCTATTGTAAATGGATTTTCTTCTAGGGTTTTTGTTTCTCCTTTAGGTGTTTCCTTTAGATTTATGCAATTTTTCTGGACTAGGGGAGTCCTTTACTTCCTCAATTTTGATGGGAGTGGAGAGAAGAGTAATTAAATTTGGACTCCCCTGCTTCTAAATTTTTCTGATCATGTAGGACCTCGTTCTTCTAGGATGAATAGGTTCAACACTTGTTATATTCAATGGGATGATATATGGGGTTCTTAATGCTATCATAGTGTCATCCATTTTCTTGTCCTCTTTTTCTACCTTTAGTTTCTTCTTTTTCTGTTGTCTTGACAACCTTGGTCTACTTGTTTTCTTAGGTTTATCAACTTTCTCTTCTTCTTCTTTCTCTTGAATTTGATGACTCATTTTTGCTTGTACCCCCAAAAATGATTGCTTGTCCATATCTACAAAGTCTTCCAAAAGAAATTTGTGTTTTAGATTTCTTAAAACATCTGATACTATCAACTTGATGAGTCCATGGTGGGCCAATAACTCATGTTTCCCTTTCTTCACCTTGGTACTCATATGGTCATATCCTTTAGGGATTGAAGGAGGAAGTAAGGGAGGCAAAGGTTAATGGCCGATTCTTGATTGTAGCAATGCCTTAGTTGGTGAAGGAGTTTGAAATGATGGGCATAAACTACACTCATCCTCCCCTTACAAGTGACATACTTGATAATGTGATAGGCCATTTCTGGCCAAGGGTGAGGGAGGATTTCTCTTTTGATTCCATTTTTATCTTCTTGGGGCCTCTCATTTTGGTGGAATAATAATATTTTAGCATTAGTGGCCTCTTGTATTGCTTCCTTATCCAAAGGGAGGCACATTGGTAGGCTAGATTTTCTACTAACAAGGCTTGATTTAATCTAATCTCCAAACATTTTGGAAGTTAAGTGTAAATTCCAAGGCTATCTCATCATCAAAGCCTCTTAATCTTTAAAAATACCCTAGCCAATTGCTTCTTTGGAAAATTTCAACAATTTTAGGATTATCATAGAGTTTTTAGGGTTTAGTGGGTTCCCTTCTGTTGAAACC
>ML781612.1:311499-324756 GCA_009831015.1 Picea engelmannii | reverse complement strand
GGGTGTGAATCAATATTGTATCATATTTATCAATTTTATTTCCTTTCAACAATTTAAAGTTATTTATAAATGCTTACTTAATCATTAATACATGCAAAAATTAAATCATAACATAGAAAACACATTACACCAAGATTTTTATGTGGAAACCTAATGCGGGAAAAAGCCATAGAACATCTTTCTTTATGTTTTTCTGCAAGCACCAACTTACAATTTATAATTATTCGACTTGACAGAAACCCACTTGTCGTAGATAATGAGGACACCAATCCTCTCAAGCACCAACCTATCATAGATAATGAGGACACCAATCCACTTAGGCACTAACCTGTCACAAATGATGAGGACACCAATCCTCAGTGAGCTTCAACTCACCCCTGCACCACCCTGCCACCCTGCCACCCTATATTAAGTTTTAAAAACAATTCTTGCAAAACTATATGATATGTCTTCAGTTCAGTTTCTTTGAATAGTTACAGAACCTTTTTCTTCTCTTCTCATCCACACTTCAATCGAACATAGTGCATCCCTATTTATAATGTTTTTGCTTGAGTTCCCCATCCTATATGTGGACGCATAACAATTATATTATGGACATATATTGACCAGATCAAAGTCCTATTGGTTACAATTATTTCTAAATAAAGTATGTGGATGCGTGACAATTATATTGTGGACATATATTGAGCAGATCAAGGTCCTGTTAGTTACACTTATGTTTAAATAAAGTGTGGACGCATGTTATCAGACTAATCGGTAGGTGTGGACACTAACAGATCTCCCTAGATCCACCTAGATCTAGAACAAAACATGACAGGACATGACTCTTTCCCTAAGTTATGACCATTGAATTAGCTAGTAGGAAGGAACAAGTAACATACCTTTATATCGCTTCCTAGGGTCTCTGTTTCTCCCACTTCGCTCCGGTGCTCTCATGAGGTCAAGACCAAGACAAAACAAACCAACCAAAGTGAAGATAGCAAAATATATTCAACTGTCAACTTATGTGTATGATCAAGGAATTGCACAATAAAGTGAGAATGACTTTATGGGAAAAGGACATGCCACTGTTATCATATTAATCGAAAGTAGAAGATACAACCTGATCGCCTTGATGTCGTAAGATTCCTTTTGGTGGCTCTTGGCTCCAACACACACACTTGCTCGATCCTTGCATGAAGAAGATCAAATCGTCTTGATAGACTTGCTAGAGTCTCCAAGCTCCTGTTCAAGCTAAGTCCTTCACACAATTCTTTCACCAATTCTCCAATGAATCTTGCTTAACCTTTTCCATGAGAATTCCATCAATATATAGGGAAGAATGAGATGGTTACTTGGATAAGAATGATCCCACAATATCAGGGAAACTAGTACAAGGATAACCATTCGATTGCCAACCCATTCTTCTAGAAGATTCCCTTCTAGAACCATCGAGACTTCATCTTTTTCCCATCTTTAGAACAAGTTCACACCCTAGCTATGTAGCATAGTGCGAGAAGTTCGCACCCTAGCTGAAGGCAGCCTGCGAGAATGGGTCATTCTCGCACCCTAGGATATTAGCAACCTACGAACTCTCTTCAAAAGTAAGTTTTCCGGGAAGAGATGAATGTCACTTTTCTCAAGAGAAAGTTCTTATGAGGAGCCTAATTACACCATCATCAATACAACATCAAGATTGACCAAAATCATGGGTAACAGAATGCCCCCCAAAGTATGAGGCCGGAACTAGTGACAGCCGAAAGACTTTGTAAACTGCATGCGTGTGTCGGAAATCAGGAGCACACCTAATCAGAAACCTACGAACAACCAAGCATCTGCAGAATATCAAATATACTAATTCTGAGGTAGGCATTCCCATACTCAGATCACAGATGGATGAAATTATATACATAGGTCATGGCCACCAATCATACACTGTGGATCCATGCTGTCAAAATATAGCATAGCCACCAGGAACACATTGTGGATCTATGCGAGAAAATTCAAATTGAGACGACATAGCCACGAGACATACAAAGTGGATCTATGTGTCACAAATTATACATACTCCATCAAAACCTGGACAAAGAGATAATAACCAGGGTCTTCAATCTCATCGCCCAAAAGTATGAATCTAACCATGTGATTACATGTGTTGAAGTCGAACATGGCAGAAACCACTTGATTGCTGGTCATTGATGAAACCGTTAACAAGTGCGAGGGAAATCACCATTAATGTCAATGACTCCCAAGGTACACTAGTACAATCCATCGAATGTGAATGAATGAGTTGAGGTTGAACAATCGACGGAATCTTTCGATCAGGGGTCAATGATGTAAACCCACTGTCAAAAGCGAGGAAACTTGCCATTGAGACATGCAAGTTCCAAGGTACTAAAGAATTTCTAAGTCTTGTTTCCGGATAATGAGCTGAAGTCGATGGAACAAAACTCGTCACAGGAGGGCCTTGATGTATCCCCCATTAATGACACGAAATGAGTAATAGATTTTGAAGGTGAAATGGAGTATGATGTAAGTTGGACTGGACACAGGGAAGGCCGACACAGAGAGAATGGACAACTGCAGATGGCCAACTCAATAGAGGTTTCAGATGAAATTCTCTTGAACATATGAACGACACGACCAATGATTTGGAATCATTGACTTAGAGATGACACAGGGTATGACCTTGTAGCAAATCGAATGAGAGACAAATGGATTTCCCAAACTGGCTTCAAATATAATGAATAGTGGGTGTCATGTTCAAGAGTGACACTTACTGCCAATCAATATGAAGACGAGAACATATCCCTTTCCCAAATTTCCCCCCACCATTTCTGGCGAGTACCTCTTTATTTTTATGCAAGCTTGAGGAGGATAACATATGCTTGTTGATATAAGCTTATCCTTCGGATAAGTCCTTCAGATAAGTCCTTCGGATAAGTCCTTCGGAGTATGTGTAACGAACCCTAGGAAGGAGTGGTTCGGTCCCGTTATGGGTCTATCAATGTTTGTTTAATGAGTCCAAAGATAGAAAACTCGAAGGTTTTTCATGGTTATAGAGTTTGGAAAAACACTTAAAAGAGAACTCTCTCAGTTCCTTTTTCGTAAAATAGTCTGATGAGACCGAAAAAGAGATAAATTATCGCCCAACAGACACTTTCTTCAAATACTTTAACGAGCGTGAAAATAGCAAGGTCACTCGGCTATCTTTTCATGTTTAGAGAGTCTGAAAAGAGCTTAAAGTGGACTCCAGGGGGGTTCCTTTTTTGTATAACCTTGTTGAGCCCGAAAAAGTGATAAAAGTATGCTCGATCGTGTTCTCATGTATTTTCGAGCGTGAGAACGGACAAAGACCAAGCTCGAGGTTTTATACAAAAACCATAAAAAACAATCAAAACATGCGATGAAGAAGAAAAACTATGTCCGCATCCCTGTATATAAACATCAAAGTCGTTACGCCTGCAAAAGTTACACTCAAAAGGGAATTAGGGATTAGGTTTTAATAAATAAATAATTATAAAAATTCAATAACATGGTAAAAGTAAATATAAAGAAGTAAAAACTCTTTTTACCATATCATTTCAACTTTACCACTATTTGGGCCCAAAAACCCCTCTTTTACGCTCAAAATTCGACGTCAGATTGCGGAAGTTACAAGCATCCATTCGACGAGCCGTCAACGACAATGAGGTAGGCTCTTTGTCCTCTACTTTTTCATGGTTTAATTTTTCATTTTCATTGGCAAAAACCACCATTTTGAGTTTGTTTTAGAGGTTATTATGGCGCTCAACCATTCTCGCAGGTGAGCTACACGGGACCTGCGAGAATGGGTCATTCTCACAGGTGAGCCCAAAGGCACCTACGAGAACCTCACACTGTGCCTAAAGGGCACCTGCGAGAACCACAAAGTGTAAAAGTTTTTTAAAAATTTACCCTATGAAAAGATACCAATTTGTGAATAGAGTTATTAATCTTCTTCTTGTGCTTCTTATGCAGGTATTTGGCCATCAAAATGGTTCTGGAATGGCGCAAAAGGGAGAACGAAGAAGATAATTCCATTGCCAGAAATGATTTGCCTACCATTGCTGCTTTGAGAAACTGTGGTCTTCTGAAGTACTTTCGTATCCCGGGCATGAGGGCCCAAATCAGGTTATTGGAGTACCTTGTGCATATGTGGGATCCCGATCAACAATTATTTCATGTAGGGGTCCACACATTGTCCTCGGATATTGAGGACATTTACTTCTTGACATGACTATCACGGCGTGGGCACCACGTGAGCCTGACTGGTAGCAGAGGTGGTGGGCTGCCCATGAGTGAGTACTGCTGCTTACACTGTGTTCCAGAGGCAGAGAGGAAGAAAGGGAAAGTAGCTATTTGGGGAGTGTGGGATTTGACCCTCCACACTATTTTGTTCACCATTGCATGTATGGCTGGGAGCTCCACTCCTCACATGGCGCTCCAGAGTTACTTTCAGTATGCCATAGAGTGTACTGAACCTCAGGTTTTTAACTGGGCAGATGCAGTGCTTCATAGCATGACAAGGCAGTTGACCAAATGCAGACGAGGTGACCTGAAGCAATTTGGGTATGGGTCTTTGTTAGTGTCCTTCTTTCTTGAGAGGGTTCCCTTACTGAGGCTACAGGTTGAGTGGGATTTACCGGCTCCCACAGATCCAAGAATGCTGAGATGGTGTCAGCTCATGGCTCGGCACGTAGCTGGACCAATTATCAAGTATGATGATACCTTCTTCGACTGGTTGCGACCACATATGCTGATGGTCGATGATTATGCTTATGCCGGGTTGGATTTCCGAGGAGATCCAGACTTAGTCCTGCCTAAGGGTGCTCAGTGGGGGGAACTTGGTAAGAAGTACACAATTTTTCCTTTTTAAATGTTTTTATGAATTTTATCATATGCAAATGTTTTTTATATGTTCGTCCAAGGACTAAATACAAAATTTGTTTTTGATGACACAGATGTGGGACCTTACCGACCTCTTGGTACTTCTCCTATTCAGCGGCGAGGAGAGGTAGCGCCAGTGCCACAATGGGACGCCGAGGATTATCAAGCAGTGGAACAAAACCTAGAGGGTTTGACAGCAGATATTCCAGACATGCCTCTTGGAGAGGTTCCACGACATTATCAGCGTCATACAGTAGGAGTGTCAGAGTCCATTGGCCAATTTCTCTATAGGGTTGCCCAGGTAGTCGTGTGTTACCGTGAACGTCATCCATGACATCATTTTGTAGAAGCTATGAGCTTCAGATTTTGACATTTTGGTCTTTGGACAGAACTTTTTTGTAAAAAACTCTTTTGATCGTTATATATACATACAGCTTCTACCAGTTTATCTTGTGTTGTGTGAAAATTGATGTGATTGATTTATAAATGATCCAAATGTCTGTCTAATACATAGTTAGCCAATGCATCAGTTAATGTATTTAGACATCTAGGAATATGTTGATATTCAATATAATCAAAATAACGTTCCAAGAGGCAAATTCACAAATACACCCGTAACAAAGTAGGACTTCGAATAGTATAGACATTACTTAATTGTAGTACTACAAGCTGCGAATTGAGTCGCACAACCAAATGACGGATTCCAAGCGAGATAACATCAATCAACAATTTGATAACGGCGCTATACTCTACAATATTGTTGGTCGCATGGCCGAGAAACACACCTCGTAAGGAGACAAGTTCGTTTGTAGGGGCGTAAATTGCCCATGCAGCAGAAGCAAGGTTCTGAGTACTACATCTAGTGCCATCGACAAAGCCAATATAGGGTAGCGAAGACTCTGACATCTAGAAATCAAACACAATGTCACATAAGGGCAGAGACCAGATAATGATGAAAGCAAGCTATAGTAACACACAAGAAGTATGATACAATAAAAATACAAGTACTCGTGCACAGATGATTTTATGCATAGTACTTTTTCAAGTACAACCCATTCTTGGGTTCACTCAAAGGGATACCATCATAATCTACTAACTAATAAGCTCCTTTTTCCAAAACTCATTGAATGATATAAGGACCTCACCACATGGCTTCGAATTTGCCGGCTCCTAGCATATCTCGATCTTGTTCATAGAGGAGAACGAGATCTCCCTCGGAGAAAACGCGAGGCTTGACATGTTTGTTGTATTGGGCCTTGACATGTTTTTTCTGAGCTTCTATGACTAGGGTAGCATCGCGTCGAGTTTTGTCAAATCGCATAAGATACAATAGACGTTCTTCCTCAGCAGAAGTGTTTGGTAGGAGTTAAACAACTAGTTTTAAAGAGGGTATCTCGCATTCAATCGGGAGAATGGCTTCCAAACCATAGACTAACCGGAAAGGTGTAAACCCAGTAGCGGACTTGACGGATGTCCGGTAAGCCCACAATGCTGAAAACAACATTGTGTGCCAACTTGTTTTGTGAATCCCTATCATTCGTCGGAGCATAGTTATGAGAACTTTGTTAATTGCTTCGACTTGGCCGTTGGCTTGTGGGTAATAGGGCATTGAGTTTTCATGGCGAAGACCCAACTTTTCAGTAAGTTCGGACATCATGAAGTTTCTAAAGTGGCTACCGTGATCAGTGATGATAGCTTGGGGAACACCAAAACGAGCTATGATGTGATTAAAAATGAATAATGCTGCGGTCTTTCCAGTGTTGTCAAATGTCGGCATCGCCTCGTCCCATTTCGTAAAGTAATCTACAACTACAATAATGTATCCATGCCCCCCGGCTGAGTGAGGGTGACATGTCATGAAATCGATGCCCCATTTTGCAAAAGGACCAATGGAGACCATAGGGTGAAGAGGAGCGGGATGTGACCTTATCTTCTGATTATAGGTCTGGCAAGCATGGCATTTTTGAACGACGATTATGCAGTCGTTAAACAAAGAAGGCCAAAAATAACCTGCACGTAAGATCTTCTGGGCAATAGCATACCCAGACATATGACCACCACAGGCTCCAGAATGGTAGTCATTCAGAGCTTTCTTGGCTTCGTCAAATGTGAGACAGCGTCGAAAAACAGAGTCAATCCCCCGACGATAAAGAGTATCCCCGAGGATAATATAGTGACGGGCTTGATAGCGTATTCGACGTCAGTCAATACTAGACAAAGTTGGAAAGAAAGTCTGGGTTTGGAGATATATGATGATATCGCCATACCAAAGATTATTAGTGCTGATGAGGAAAAGGGATTCATCGGGCAATGAATCAGCTGCTACATTTTCCGTTTCAGAATAGGGAAAGTCGCATATCAACTCGACAAACACTAAGGACTTCTTGGACTTGGCGCGTTCGAATTCCAAGTCAAACTCCTGGAGTATCACAATCCATTTGGAGTATTTTCCCCCTAGCAATTGACGTGTGAGAATGTGTTGCATGGGGTTGTAGTTAGAAATCACTGTAGTCTTGCGCGAGAGGATGTAGTGCCAGAAGCGTTGGATGGCTTGGACAGCAGCCAAGGCCAGTTTTTTGACATGTAAATACTTGATTTCGGTAGGCGTTAGAATTCGACTCAAGTAGTAGATAACACGTTCTTCGTTAACATCATCCTCTTGGACGAGAACCATACCAATGGTGTAATATGAGGCAGCAAGGTAGAGGAAATAATCATGACTGTAATCGGGGGGAAAGAGAAGTGGAGCACACATTAGGGACAATTTCAAAGCTTCGAAAGCATTGTTGGCGATGGTATCCCATACGAAATCAGACCCCTTTTTTAGTAGCCGCGTAAATCCACGAGTTATCTCGGCATAATTTGGTATAAAACGACGAAGAAAGTTTTCTTTCCCCTACAAAATTTGTAACTAGCGAGGTGTAGAAGGAGGAGGGAGATTAAGGATTGCCTCAACCTTTAAAGGATCCACCTTGATCCCTTGACGTGAAACGATAAAAACTAGAAGTCGGTCGGATTCCACGCAGAAAACGCACTTATGAGGATTCAAACGTATATGGTAGAATCGACAGAGGACGAAAATGGCTCGGAGGTGGGTTGGATGATCGACTTGGCGCATTGAGTGAGCGGGTAAATCGTCCAGATATGGTTGAGCAATGTGCTTGATATCATGGAAAGCATAAGACATAGCACGTTGAAAAGTTGCGCCAACGTTCTTGAGACCGAAAGGGAGTTTCCGATAGGCAAAAGTTCCCCAAGGACAAATAAAAGCAGTCTTATGTTGATCCTTGGGAACAATGTTGATTTGATTATACCCGGAGAAACCGTCCATCAAAGAGAATATTTCACTTCCGGCGCAATCGTCGACAATCTGATCGATGAAAGGGGTAGGAAAGTTGTCTTTAGAACAAGCTTTGTTGATATTCCTATAATCAACGCATACACGAATTGTGCCTTGTTTCTTATCGATCGGGACAAGATTGGAAACCCAGTCAGTGAGAGCCACTGGGTAAATAAAGCCAACTTTAAGAAGTTTCTCGACTTCGAGCTTGATAACAGCCGCTTTACGTGGGTGAACTGGACAAAGGCGTTGTCGGATGGGTTTAGCGTCGGGGTATGTCTTGATCTCATGTATCACAATATCGGGGTCGATACCCGGCATTTCTTCGTAGCTCTAGGCGAAGATGTCACGAAACTCTTTGAAAAGGGATGTGTATGTGATGATTTCGTCAGAAGAACATGAAGCTTCAATATGGACATTTTCGACAATCCCAGGTTTGACGGATATGTCGAGGGGAATAGTGGGCAAGATATTGCTTAAGTTCCCTTCAGAAAACACATCGTGTGCGAACTTGGGAATGGTGCAGATGACGACAATGGTCAACGGGGTCGAGATCCATTGGTAGTTCTCAATGGTATGTTGCTCCAGAAAGAGGATGGAACGATGATGTCCATTGTCCCAAGGGGTGTCTTCCATGACAGACATGATCATCTCATCCGTGGGAAAAATGACACGGAAGGGATCGGGAGACAACTCACCAAGAGAGGGGGTAGAAGGTGTTGCCGATTGAATGGCCTGATAGGCGGATTCAACCAGACTTAACGTTATTTCGTTGCCATAACGAAGATGATCTCCAAGGTCAGGTACTATCTAGGGGTTGTGAGACGCAAGAAGTTCGTGAATCGAGGTGGAGATCATGTTGATTGAAGCAACAGACGAGCGTGGAACTTCGGGCGGTGGAATGGGGAAAGTACCCATTAACGAAGAGTCTTTTAGAAGGCCTACACCTACATTCTCATAACCCGGTGGGGTTTTAGCGATGAACGGTACATTTCCAGTACGAGTTTCAGAGTTAAAGAAGGCTAATTGGTCGACGGTGACTACCTTCCCTTGATGTGGGAAACGTACCACACGGAAAAGCATCGACACAACTACGCGCATGGAATCGATCCAGCTGTGACCAAGCAGAAGATTGTAATCAAGGGGAGCGTCAAAGACTTCCACTTCGACTTGGACCGTTTTGCCTTCTAACATGATGGGCAACGAAGGAAGAACACCATAGGGCTTAAAACTGGAGCCATTGAAGGCTTTGAGAGTATTCTGGGATTCATTTAAAGAGGGAGAGCCAATGGCTTTCCAGTAGGTAAGAGACATAACACACGTCGAGGCACCCTCATCGATAACGGTTCGACAAATGTTTTTGTCAAAGACAATCACTTGGATCTGGAACACGAGTTGAGGGGGTAACCTTGGAATGTGATCTTCCAAGTAAAAAATGATTAAATTCGTATCCGTCGGGTTGATTCCACCGATAGCTTTCAACAGTGCCTTCCGTTGTGTGGGACAACTTTGAAGGACTTTGAGGGCTGACATCGCAGAAGGTGCTTGGGCCAGATCTTAAACAATGTTGTAGTTCTGAGCAACACGAGCATGAGGATTGAAAGCCAATTTCTGAACGACGCCCTTTGGGGGGGGTCAAAGAACTGTGTCGAGGCTCGGTCGTTCGAGATGAAGAGGACTGTTGGTAGGTGGAGTCGCGGGAGAGGGTTGTACCAAGGAAGGAGGTAAATCATCAACCTTCTCTTTAGAGGGATAATAATATTTGGCTCGAGTAGTGAGTGCAACGTCGTTTTGCTTTGAATCGCCAGTACACATCAATACATAGGATGTAGTAGAAGATGAGAGTTGGTCATGAATGACCAACTGAGCCTGTTGTTGAGACGGGAAGGGTTGGGACAAAATGGCCAGAGCAGGTGGTTTTGGAGCTCCTTGAAGGAACTTAGTGACCTCGACGCGTCGTGGACAATCCTTCGTGTAGTGATCATCACCACAGATAAGACAAGGGTATCGAGGTTTGCGCTTATCCCGATCGTCAACAGGTGTAGTTTTGGTTCGCTCTGCTTGATAAGTATTTTTGTCCTCCTTATTCTTACCCCTTCCCTTTTTAGATTTGTTTTTACCAGCTGGGGTAGATTGAACTGCATTTACCTCAGAAGTCTTGCTGGTGGGAGGGGTAGGAGATGGAGAATTTTGAACATTAGAAGAAGCAGGTTTGGGGTTGGTGCTTGAGGCGGAATGTGGTTGAGCTTGGAAAGTGCCAATCACACCATCGACTGCATGAGAATCAACTGGAGTAGTTGAAGTGGCGGAAGTGGAAGGACGAGATAAGTCAGGTAGTAAGTCGTAAAGGGTACCTGTTTGTGAGTAAACAAGGTCAAGGTATTGAGCATGACTTATGGCCTGCTCTTCCGTGACTACTCCACCCATGGCGATGTCACGACTGATGTTGTTCACAAATGATTTGGTGAACCACTCTGCCAACAACTAATTGGGGAGTTCGAGTTTGATGAGACGTCGTCTCCGTTGCCACTCATGAATGTGATCGGATATATGAGTGGCTTTGTTTTGTTTGAAAGAACTCAAAATCTCGGTCCACGTTTCATAATGGATCGATAACTGGTAGTGTGTGAGAAAAACCATAGCTAGGGTGTTGAAGTCAACGAAGAAACCTCGTGGTAATTCAATATACCACTTCCCAACAGAACCTGTGAGGGTTCGTTGAAAAAGACGTAAATGAATAGAGTCATCCATCAACGAGTTGGATGAACACCAGAGGTGAAAAGTCATTATGTGAAT
Organism: Picea engelmannii; assembly: GCA_009831015.1. Taxonomy (NCBI): domain Eukaryota; kingdom Viridiplantae; phylum Streptophyta; class Pinopsida; order Pinales; family Pinaceae; genus Picea; species Picea engelmannii. Next base: position 313,733 of record ML781612.1, on the reverse strand, counting down.
GTTCGGGTCTTCTCCCGCTTTGCCATCGAATTTAGGGATCTCTGATGGTAGCTTGGCTGGTATAGCAGGCCATTGGGGAGAGTGACGAATTGGATCATTTAAAATCCTTGACAAATCCAGAAGATCCAAAGTGGCCAAAAAGGGTAACTATCGATTCACCTGTGGGTACTGGTGGCTTTGGGGAGGAAGCCCCGTCGGTAAACCAGTAGGACCATAAGAAGTCTGCATATAATGTGAAGACCCAGGCAAATTCGGTGGTGGTTGGAGAGGATAGTAGCTCATGGGATTGTACCCTGGAACAGGGACAGGAGTTTGAGCATTCGAGCCCCAAATGGGATTGAACATACCTGGATATGGTTGGCCCATACTAGGGGGTATCACAGATGTAGCTGGAAACTACTGCCCCCCAGTCGATTGAGGAGGATGTTGTATCAACTGATTCCAATACTGGGCCAAGGACGGAGGTATGTTTTGTTCATAAGGTGGGGTCGGTCCTCCTATCGAAGGTGGTGTTCCAATTGGGGGCAATGTTCCAATTGGGGGTTGTGTTCCAATTGGGATTTGTGTTCCAATAGGAATTTTCCCGCTGAGAGGGGGTTGAGTCATACCACCTTGGTAAAATTGTCCACCGACGGGAATCTGGTAATTTGGTGTGAAGGACGGAATAGTGCCACTAGGATTAAGATTGCCAGTGGAGGACGAGAGAGGTCCTCCAAAAGGAAATTGAGGGAGTGTCGGAATAAAACCAGGAAGAGAGTTCCCAGAAGAAGAGGGACCACCAGGAGAGCCGGATGGGGTTTACGTAGGAGTGGGAATGGAAGAATTCAATGCACAGTATCCCGGTGGTAGTGTTGGGGTGACGCTGGGCAGTCGCGGTGTGCTGATGGGGGCAAGACTAACCGCGGTAAACCCGGTGTGAACACTCGTAGTATCTATATGATGGGCCATTTCAATAGGGATGGTCAAGATGTGGTCAGATCGCAGGGCGTCCGTACCAGGAAAGTAATAGGTGGTGGTAAATGGTATTGTCTCTGGACTAGAGATTTCAGAAATCAAAGGTGAGCCTGGACCAAAAAGGTCCCGTCGAAAAACGCCCGTAGACCAAAAAGGATCTTGGCCTTCTATTCCTGGAAAGGGTCCTGTTATCGCACAGTTTGTAGGGTAGGTTTAAGTAGCTTGAAAGGCAAGGCTCAAACTGGCGTAACAGGAGCTTCCCCACCCACTGTCACCTCGATGGGGAGCTCTTTCTATTCTGGGTGGCTAATCCCAAGGGAGACGTCCCTAGTAATCTGGGGTTCTGAAGGAAAAGATCAAGGGTTTAAGGCTCAAAGGTTAAGGTAAGCTTTCCCTTCACAGATTACTGCCCAAAGGATAGTCAAAGAGAAGATATTCCACTGAAAGGGCACCTGCTTGCGAGACAAGGCAAAGATAAACTAAAACATGCCACAGTGGTTAGCACTTCAAAATATTGATGACTATCTCAAATACATATGAGCAAATAATAAATGTAATTATTGACGAAGTCAATGATTGCAATTAAAGCTAAGACTTATATTATTACTTCCTCAATAAATACAAAGAGATATTGGCATGCAATGTATAAAATCAGATCCTTGTATTATCACAATGCAATAAATGTGCTCATATATAAATATTGTTGCTGCTGCGTCACTATGCTACAAAAGTGACGTCAGCCCTAATTCTAAGTTAGTTTTAATAGACAATGAGAAAGGCGTTTTGCAAATTAAGCCTATGAAGATAATCAACAACTCAAAGCCTATCAAAGGGTGACAATACCACAACGTTTTAAAGCCAAACAAGAGTTCAAACAAGTATGACGTCACCTTAGGGTTAGGGTTAGGTTAGCTAGACAATAAAGGTGAACGTTTTGCTACTTAGGCCAATAAAATTGCTCAACACCTTTATGGCTATCAATGGATGACCTAGCCGCAAGTTTTAGACCAAACAAAAGTTCAAATAGGGCAAGACGTCATCAACAATTAGGGTTAGTATAATCGCTAGGGTTAGTTAGGGTTTCAAATTAAGAGTGTTTAAAAGATTGTTTTGAGAACAAAGAGCTCAACGTTGCAATTTAGACTAGTGCCTTGGGTAAATGGAGTCAAATGGAGAGAGACTAAAGGCTTGAAAGGACTTAAACCTAAGGACGGGAGAGTTAGGTTTAATGGTGCTGCAATGGCAGGGCCACCAAATCAAAACCCTAAGGGGAGGAGGCT
>ML781612.1:237691-300039 GCA_009831015.1 Picea engelmannii | reverse complement strand
ATGAAATATGTGTGCTCGTTTTACCATTGACAATACCCTTGTCACCCAACCATAGGCCGAAGCCACCCTCCGAGCACCTTAACCTTGACAGAGAATCACTCCGGAAGCAAACCATAGGCTAGATAACCAAACAAAGGGTAGTGCACCTTTCCCCAAGGATAACGCATTAACAAAGGATGATCAGATGTTCCAAACCCTAGCCAAGAGATAGTCCAAGCCAAAACGTAACTGCTAGTTGCAGTAGCTGCACCGACAACTCTCCTCAAACTTGCGCACAAGACTGGGCACTGCAGTGCACACCAGTTGCTGCTCTGCAATTCTGAGACTGTGACAAATGAGAGACTAGCGCCTTGTATTTATAGTATTCCTGGCTAACTGCTTGGGCCGACTTCTTATTCTGGGTATCTGTCTGTTCAGTATATTATTATTTCTTCTGGCCGACTTCTTCTCTTGGAGGCTAATAACCTAATATAAATTATCTTCTTGAGCCGACAAGTCTTCTAGGGTTATTAGCCAACTCATTAGGGTTTCTTCTTGCTTCCCGGAGGTAGCGCACCTTGTCTTCTATCCTTCTCAGGTTTACACATGGAGGTAAATACCTCCCACAACTACCATAATATCAACACTTCATTCAACTTGTTTCTGTATACCAATTTAGTTCCAAGTACATTGTTGTCATTGGGTCTTGGGAGTAGATCCTAAGTCTTGTTTTTCTCTATTTGGTATATTTCTTCATTCATGGCTTTGACCCAATGGTCATCCTGACTTACTTGCACAAATTTTTTTGTTTCACTCATGGATAGCAATGAAAAATTTGTATAACTAGATGTATCTATTAGTTTTCTTCTAGTTTGTACACCTGCTTCCTTATTTCCAAGAATCTGATTCACTAGATGATGTTTTTGAACATACCTTGATGGGGTCTTTGTCTATGATATTTCCATTCTCTCCTCTTCTTATGAATCCTCTTGTTCCTATTGCTTGTCCATTCCACCGTCTTGTAACACATTGTTGATTGATTCATCATATTGATCATTATGGTGTTGATGTCTCACTAGATGAAGTGGTCCCTCATCTACTTTTGCATCTATGCTCTCAATTATTTTATGGAGCCTTTTGTTGTAGAACTTGTATCCTTTACTTCTGGGGAGTATCCTAAAAAGATACCTTCATCAACTCTAGAATAAAACTTACCTAAGTTGTCTTCATTTATTTTAATGTAGCATTTTCTTCCAATTTTTTTGAAGTGCTTTATTGATGCTGGTCTGCCATGCCATAACTCATAATGGGTTTTATTGATGTTTACTCTTGTGTGAGCTTTATTGAGAATGTTAACAACAATTTGAACAACTTCTACCCAAAATATTTTCGGTACTTCTAATCCATCAAGCATGTCCCTGGACATTTCTTGAACCATTCTTTTCATCCTTTCTACAACTCCATTATGTTGAGGGGTTCTTGAAATAGAAAACTGTCTCTTGATCCCATGTTTTTCATAATAATTGTTGAATTCATCAGATGTGATTTTTCCTCCTCTATCCGACCTTAGGAAATTGATTTTTAAGTCCATTTCATTTTCTACCTGTGCTTTGAAGATTTTAAATTCTTCAAAACCCTCAAATTTATGCTTTAACAATCCAACCCAAGTCATCCTGGTATAGTCATCAATCAAATATTAAATATCTTTCACCTCGAGGTGATTGTGTACTAGTAGGGCCATAGAGATATGTATGAATCGACTCAAGAGGTCGAGTGGTGGAGTGTTCTCTTGCCTTGAATTGAACTCTTGACGGCTTTCCAAACTAACATGACTTGCAGACAATATTCTCAGGTTTGGAAATTTTTGGCATATCTCTCACAACATATTTTCTTCCTAGCTTAACAAGATGATTAAAACTAAGATGACCTAGTCTTTTGTGCCAAATCCATATCTCATCTATTTTACCAATGAAACATTTTTCTTTTCCATCTTCTAGAACATACACATTCCCTGAAGCTTTGTTTGCCTTTACAACAATCTCTCATGTATTCAAATCCATTACTTTACATCCTTTTGAATAAAAGAGAACATTGTGTCCTTGGTCACACATTTGACTTACTATCAACAAATTATGCTTTAGACCATCTAAATATAACACATTATATGCATTGGTCTTTCCCTTCTTATCCTCATCTAGTACACCAATTCTTTTTCCTCTAATTCTAGTTGGAGCATTGTTTCCAAAAGTAACATTACCACTTTTTTCTTTAGTTAGGAGTTCAAACTTACTCTTGTTTCCTGTCATGTGCTTGGAGAAGCCATTGCCAATATACCATTGATTTTCTTGATTTTTGGTATATAGAGCCAACCCACAATTTTCTTTGTTTTTATTTTTTTTCCTCCAAACCTTGGTAAAACCTCTTGTCCATCTTGCTTATAAATATACAACATCTTGCTTCTGCATTCACTTGCCTTGTGTCCAAAATTATTGCATATGTGGCATTCATGATCATTTAGAAGAGGGGAGAAGGCATCATTGAATAAATTTTGAAACATATGCATTCAAGGTTTATTGAAACTAATTCCTATATTTATGTTATGTCTAAAAGTCTCGCAACTCACAACCTTATGTCCAAAGTTTCCAAAAGAGAAACAATATGCATAGAAAAAATTTGGATGCCTTTGAAAAAACTTACTTCTAGGAATTGGTCTTTGTCTTCCAACTTGATAAGATTCAGGGACACGTTGCTTCCTTTCTTTATATCTTTTTGCATAGTTGGGCTAATCCAGTTCTTATTGCTTCTTCTTTTCATTTTTTGATTTGTTAGGCTGAGTGTTGTTTCTCTTGAGAGAATTTGCATAACTAGTAGGCTTCTCACTAGTTTACATGCTGGTGGTTGATTCACCTTTGACAATTTTCAGTCTTTCCTTATATCTTAGCCTTGTCTTGGCATATGGTGATACTTGATTACTAAGAATATAATCTAGAGTTTCAGATCCTTTTATGAATTTCATTTGAGTCTTGGATTTTTGTAGATCCTTTCTTAAGGAAACTATTTCTGCTTCTAGTTTGTCACATATGTTCTTTTTTTCTTTTATCTGATTCATCAATATTTCTTCCCTCCTCTTATCCTCTTCTAGTTCAATTTTTAAGATGACTATTTCTTCACTAATCTTATTGTCTATTTCTTTTTAGATCTGTAATTGTTCTTTTTCTTGAGCTGAGAGATTTCCTCCAGAGCACTAATGAGTTCTCCTTCCATGTCTACTGCAACTTCACACTCTTTTGTGTCTAATTTTTCATATTTGTGTTGCTCCAAAGCCATGAGAAGTTTTTCATATTGAATTGTATCTGGCACATATTGTTCTTCTTCAGTGTATGAAGAGATGCTACTTGTTGGATTACTGAGAGGGGGGGTGAATCAGTAATAGAACAATTTAATCATTTTAAACCATATAATCCAAGTGTTATATCAATGTAGCATTGTCATCCAATAACTGCAGGGTAAATAAGCAATGAACAAATGAACAATCATACACATACACAGTACACTAGTGTTTTACGTGGAAACCCAAAGCAAGAGAAAACCACATAATGCTTTTTCTTATATGTCTTGAAGAATTACATTCATTGGAAGCACCAAATTCCTTTGTTTTCCAGCTGCAACTGGAAGGAGGATCCAACCCCCTACTTTCTTAGGCTACAACTCGAGGGAAGCTCCAACTTCCCAATTCTCTAGCTACAACCAGAAGGAGGCTACAACCCCCTATGTTCTCCGGCTACAACCAGAAGGTGGATACAACCACCTGTCCTTGCCCCATCCAACCACCCTGATGTATAAGTAGAATGATGGAACCACTGTCACACTATCACTGTGAGATATACTGCTATAAACCTATACCAAACAACCTATACCAATAACTTGAACCATGCATCAACCTGTACCATAAACAAGTGCATCATCCATGTGCCAACCTATACCAACCAACCTGTAATCAACCTGTACCATAAACAAGTGCATCAACCATGCACCAACCTGTACCTCAACCTATACCATGAAAAATTGCATCAACCATGCACCAAACCTGTATAAATAACCTATCACAACAACTTGTCCAAACAACCTATCAAAACAACCTGTCTCATCAATTTTATCAACCAAATCAGATCTACTTACCAAGATCAATCACTAAGACAACTCTCAAAGATGTGCATCAACCAAGTATAACACAACAACTCATAATCATCACTAAGATCAATATGTGCTTCTAATAATACAAGTATGCTACATCATCCATAAACCATGTGTCAAAAATACTACTAACAAGTGCCTCCAACCATGTACCAAGTATGTATCAATCATGTATCAACTACTCATCAACTATGACTCATCAATATGTACCAACATCATCAACTATACACGTCATGTATGTGCCAACTCATCAACTACTTGTCTCAACCATGTACCTCAAACAAATGCCCTCATTAATTTCATCATCCAAATTCGATACAAAATGTTCAGTGTTTTTTATGCAATTCCTCCAGGTGTCACTACTTGGAACCTCTCATAAAAGGAGTTATAGAAAAAATGGCATACCTTGTTGAATTTTGGCTTATTCTAGAGAGCGACCTTGTAGAGAATTCCCCACACAGAATATTTGTTGAATCAATCTGAAACTGTTACACAAAATACTACAGACTTTACTCTAACCAACATATTTGGTCTTACTTAATTTGGATCTGTTATGAATAAGTTATGACATTTTTACCCGAAACACCTGTTTTTGATTAGTTTTAGGACTAGCCACAAACCCTATTTTCCACGGAGTGTAACTCCAAAAATACAACGAACCACAAGAGGAAGTTTTTACCACAGATACTTGGATATGTTTCCTCAATGGAATAGCAATTTCACGGTCTGAATCATTCTAGAAATTTTTTTATTGTGAAAATGGTGAGATGACCTGCAAATAACATACCTTAGATAACATCATCAAAAGAATTTATCCTTCCTTGAATCCCGGCCTTATTTTCTTCACCTTCCCTAAGAAATTTATCTTAGATATCCTTTGGTTGCCTCAGGCACCTATAGGTATTCAATATGCTCAAGTGTATCTTAAATGAGAGATCCTTTCCTGTTATTTATCTCCAAGTAGCTTCCTTAAAAACATCTTCTAGGTCACTTTGCCCACTTTCCTTATTTTAGGGTTAACCCACTTCTAATTTCTCCATTAAATTTATCATTTAAATAATTTATTTTGTATTCACTTTGAATTATAGTACACTCATCACTTCACTTTATTATTTACCTTTTAAAATCTCTTAGACCACTTTGACTACTTTGACCTTTTGGGGCTTCTAGATGACATATGAGGGTCCTCCAATTTCATAAGGCCATAACTCTCAAACCGTGAGGAGTTATGTGACGTTCCACATACCACTAGAAATGGAATGACATGCACTATCCATATAGAATAGTATTACCTGAAAATATATCAAAACTAATACCATTATCCGTCAAGCAAACTTGTGTCCATTACCCAAAACTGGGTTCTCCAACTTCTCATGGCCATAACTCTCTAACCGTGAGGAGTTATGTGACGTTACAGATACCACTAGAAATGGAATGAAAAGCACTATCCATATATGATAGTTTCATTGACAAAGTCATTGACCTTCATCTCATTATTTGATAAATAAACATGGGTTCTCTAACCATACTTCTAGGATAACTCAATCTGCAAAGCATCTTCCTATAAGGGATTTCACCATAAGTGGACCACTTTGGAGTTCATACATTTGTACTTATTATAAACCATGACAAAACAATAATGAGTCATATTTACATCAAACAAACTTGGGTCCATTACCCAAACCTTTGTGCTACTGGAATTCGCTATCAAAATTTCTCCAAGGGTTGACATCAATCTACAATATCACTCTCCAATAGTTGACATCAATGACAACCAACAATCCATACCAACTATCCATCAACCCAATCCAACTGTCTCACAATCTCCCCCTTTGGCATTTATGGCAACACCAACATTGATGGCAACACTTAGTCATGATAACATTCATGCTTATACTCTTTATCAATGTTTCTATCTCTCCCCGTTTGACATCAATGGCAAAGGGTATCTCCCTTTGGGGCTACTCCCCCTGACTGAACTCTCCTTGGGGCTGCTCCCCCTATCTACGTGCCTTTGATTTTTATTTGTGTTTATGATCCTTTGATTACTCTCTTTCCCTTCATATGAATAATATCTCCGCCTTTGACAAAGGGTATCACTCTGAATACATATCACTCATTCTTCCCTTGTGACAATCGCTCCCCTTGGAAACATGCCTCTATGCTCTCTCTCCAAGAATTTACCTTTGCATCTGATAAATCTCTTCCCCTTTGTCCTATTTATGGTGCTTCCTCGTGTACATCTAAGACATATAAGATAAGTATTCAAAAGTATCCATTTTGGAGTAGAAATTACTCCTAGTCTCCGATGAAGATACTCAAGGGCTTCCCATGGAAGCGGTTTTGTAAATATGTATGCCAATTGTTCTTTTGTTCCCACATTTTCAACTCTGATGTTCTTCTCTGCAACTTGTTCATGTAGAAAGTGATACTTGATTGGAATGTGCTCATCATACTCAACTTGTATATCTGTCAAAGTTTGTTTCACCCAAAGAACCTGTGTACAACATGTTGTTGTTGCAATATACTCTGCCTCGGCTGTAGATAGAGATACTGATGATTGTTTCTTGCTTAGCCATGATACTAAACACTCACCCAAGTAGAACGCTGCTCCACTGGTGCTTTGTCAATCATCAATACAGCCTGCCCAAACTGCATCTATTTAGGAAATAAGGGATATATCCTTTCCTTTTGGATACCATAATCCAAAATCTTTGTTCCTTTGAGATATTTGAAAATTCTCTTTACTACTAATACATGTGATTCCTTTGGTGCTGCTTGAAATCATGCCACCTGTCCAACTTCCTGCATTACATCTGGTCTGGATGCTGTCACATATAGTAGGCTGCCAATCATTGACCTGTATTTCCTTTGATTTGTAGACTTTGAATCATCATCTTTGCTTAGCTTGCAATTGGTTTGCATGGGAGTGATATCTGGTTTGCAATCTTCCATTTCGAACCTCTTTAGCATTTCTCTGATATACTTGGTTTGAGAAATAAAAATTCCTTGGTTTCTTTGATGTATCCGAAGTCCCATAAAGAAGGATAGTTCTCCAAGTAATGACATTTCAAATTCATTCTGCATATCCTTTGCAAATTTTTTGGCTTAACTTGTCATCATCACTACCAAAAATAATATCATCAATATAAATTTCAATTAATAAAATATTACCTTGAGTTACCTTGATGTAGAGGTTGTTGTCTGCGCTTCCTTTCCATAGTTCGTAGGGAGTTTTTTCATTTTTGTTTCTGAGCATTACTCTATTTTGAATGTGAATTGATGTATGCACTGCATGTGTCCAAAAAATATCTGTCAATTTGGAATCCATTAGAATTGTTTGAGCCATTTCCTGTGTAATTATCATCCATTATGATAATGTTCCTTTGTCTCTGAACCACTCTCTAAACCAATCTATGAATCCATGCTCTTGTCCACTATCATATATCTGTCCAAACCTGCTAAGTGTTCTTACAAATTCTATCCATACTGTCCAAGACTCTACTTGCGTAACTATCCAGAATGCTTACCCATTTATCACTATACTATCATGAATATTGATTAATATATCAAACTGTACTTTTGCTAACTGATTTCTCTGAATCTGTCTTCTCAAACTATGCAAGCTGCTTGAATGATGGCTCTTTGGTCTGTCACAACTATCGCATAGACTCCCCTTGTATAATATTCATATTACTTGGGAGTCTCTAAGCCGAATGGCTCAGAACAATTCCTGCTCTGATGTGTATTCATCATCATCTTCATTGGTAGATTCATCATTATCTTCATTGGTAGATTCATCATTATTTTCATTGGTAGATTGATTATCTCTCTGAGCTCTGACTTCTTTCTTTCTGTCCGTGGATTCATCTTTCACTACAATGCCTAAAAGTACAATCTCTTGAACCTATTCCTTATTTACCTGTTCTTCCTTTCTTTCATTTATTTTCCAAACCTTTCTGTATCTAACATCTTTCCTTTTCTCTGTATAATTTTCTTCATCTCGTTTTATTTCCAATCTTGCGATCTCTGGTACCTGGTCTTTGTTCACCTGTTCTTCTTGTTTTCTTATCCATAATTTCTTATATCTGATCTCAATATTCTCTTTCATGGAAGTATCGATCATGCTTCTAAAATCACTGGCTATGTGTCCATAGTTATGACATTTGTAACACTCAATGTTACGTGCGACCACATAGGCACTACTTTCTTGAACATTTCTTTTATAATCCCTGCAATATGCAACCTTATGTCCAAAGTTAGTACAATAAAAACAATGACCATAAAATAAATTTTCATACCTGGGAGTGAATGATCTTCTTTGTGGCATAGTCCTTCTGAATTTTTTCCTTGATTGATCATGATCATGATTGAAGCTTCTTTGTGGCTTGAACATGGATGGTCTTCTTGAAGATGTATCTTCAATAGTTTTCTTAGATTCTGGTTGACCATGATTCATTCCTTTGAGTACTTCTGCATAACTCTTTCTATTTTCTTCATTCTTGTTTTCTAGCAACATAGAGTGCTTCTCTTCATTCTCTGCAACTGATGTGGATGTTTTTGTCTCTTCAATGTTCTTGTTGAGCTTGACGATTTTGACTCTTAGTGTGACAACTTCTTCTTCAAGATTCTCAACCTCTTCTTCTTTCTTCATTATGACTTCATGACCTCTTCTGTTCTCTTTGCTTCTTCAAGTTGGATTTTCAATGTAATTATTTCTTCTTCCAGTCTTCTCTCTTCTTGACCAAACTCTTCCTCAAGTTGGTTTAAGTCATTGGTTCTTTCCTTGAGATGATCCATCAATATCTCTTCTCTCTTTTCCGCTTCCTCCTTTTGTGCTACTATGTTGTCTTCTAAACATTTCTTTTGATATTCTAGAGTTTCTTCAATTCTTATGGCCTCTTCTAGTTGAGATCTTAAATTATTGATGTCCTGTTGATCTTTTTCAGAACCTTGAACACTTTCCTTTTGATTCATCAATTCTTTCTTGGATGACTTGTTTTCTTCTCTGTCTTTCCTTAGATATTTAATTGCATTGATCAATTTTTCTGTGTAATCAACTTCTACTTCTTCATACTCTTCCTCTTCTGAATCTGTTTGACATGATGATAATATTTATTCTTGTTTTGTATCTGCATATTCTTTGGCATTTTCTGAATCTGCGATGGGCGAAGAATATATGTCATGTAACTTATCCCAAAGTTCTTTGGCTGATGAACATTTACCAACCTTTTCTCTTACCGGATTAGGTAATCCTTCCCAGATGAAATCCATTGCTATTTTGTTATTCTTCTTCAATTCCTTCTTGGCTACAGTCTTTGCCCTTTTTGAACTATCATATCTTGTAACAACTGATAGCCAAATACAATGTCCCTGTGCTTGTAAAAATACTTCCATCCTTATCCTCCACATCTCATACTTAAAACCATTCTGACCATTAAACATTGGTACTCCATTCTTAGAATAATCCATGATCTCCTTCTAGTGGTTAAACTGTTCCTTGAAGGAACCTCGCTCTGATACCAATTGTTGGATTATTGAGAGGGAGGGTGAATTAATAATAGAGAAATTTAATCCTTTTTAACCATATAATCCAAGTGTTATATCAATGTAGCATTATCATCTAATAACCACAAACTAAATAAGCAATGAACAAATGAAAAATCATACACATACACAGTACACCAGTGTTTTACGTGGAAACCCAAAATGGGAGAAAACCACATAATTCTTTCTCTTATATGTCTTGAAGAATTACATTCCTTGGAAGCACCAACATCCTTTGTTTTCCAGCTGCCACTGGAAGGAGGCTCCAACCCCCTAGTTTCTTAGGCTACAACCTGAGGGAAGCTCCAACTCCCCAATTCTCTGGCTACAACCAGAAGGAGGCTACAACCCCCTATGTTATCTGGCTACAACCACCTATCCTTGCCCCATCCAACCACCTTGACGTATAAGTAGAATTATGGAACCACTGTCACACTATCACTGTGAGATATACTGAGATATACTGCTATAAACCTGTACCAATCAACCTATACCAATAACCTGAACCATGCATCAACCATGTATCAACCTGTACCTCAACCTGTAATCAACCTGTACCATAAACAAGTGCATCAACCATGCACCAACCAACCTATAATCAACCTATACCATAAACAAGTGCATCAACCATGCACCAACCTATACCTCAACCTGTACCATGAAAAAGTGTATCAACCATGCACCAAACCTGTATAAATAACCTGTCACAACAACTTGTCCAAACAACCTATCACAACAACCTGTCTCATCAATTTTATCAACCAAATCAGATCTACTCACCAAGATCAATCACTAAGACAACTCTCAAAGATGTGCATCAACCAAGTATAAAACAACAACTCATAATCATCACCAAGATCAATATGTGGTTCTAATAATACAAGTATGCTACATCATCCATAAATCATGTGTCAACAATACTACTACCAAGTGCCTCCAACCATGTACCAAGTATGTACCAATCATGTATCAACTACTCATGAACTATGACTCATCAATATGTACCAACATCATCAACTATACACCTCATGTATGTGCCAACTCATCAACTACTTGTCTCAACCATGTACCTCAACCAAATGCCCTCATCAATTTCATCATCCAAATATGATTTGTAACTCTGTAATAGACCCGGTGTATATGATCACATACCTGCAAACCTTCCTTAACTTTAACAACAAGAGACTAGCATTTTCATCAAACTTTTCTTTAGTCTTACATGACTAGTTTTGGATTAGTCAACAACCCTAACTTGGAATAATCATAAATTTGTACCTATAATGAATAAATATATGAAACTGATACACAATGTTCTTCAGTCATGTGTTTTATGCAATTCCTCCAGGTGTCACTACTTGGAACCTCTCAGAAAATGAGTTATAGCAAAAATGGCATACCTTGTTGAATTCTGGCTTATTCTAGAGAGTGACCTTGTAGAGCATGCCCCACACGAAATATTTGAATCGATCTAAAACTGTTACAAAGAATACTACAGACTGTACTCTAACCAACACATTTTGTCTTACTGAATTTGAATATGTTATGAATAATTTATGACGTTTTTACCCGAAAAACATGTTTTTGACTAGTTTTAGGACTAACCACAAACCCTATTTTCCACAGAGTGTAACTCCAAAAATAAAACGACCCACAAGATGAAGTTTTTAATACAGATACTTGGATATGTTTCCTCAATGAAATAGCAATTTCACGATCTGAATCATTCTAGAAAAAACGTTCTTGTGAAAATGGTGAGATGACCTGCAAATAACATACCTTAGAAAGCATCATCAAAAGAATTTATCCTTCCTTGAATTTCGGCCTTCTTTTCTTCACATTCCCTCAGAAATTCGGCTTAGATATCCTTTGGTTACCTTAGAAAACTATAGGTATTCAATATTCTCAAGTGTATCTTAAATGAGAGATCCTTGCCTCTTATTTATACTCTCCAAGTAGCTTCCTTAAAAACATCTTCTAGGTCACTTTGCCCACTTTCCTTATTTTAGGGTTAACCCACTTCTAATTTCTCCATTAAGTTTATTGTTTAAATAATTTATTTTGTATTCACTTTGAATTATAGTACACTCATCACTTCACTTTATTATTTACCTTTTAAAATCTCTTAGACCACTTTGACTACTTTGACCTTTTGGGGCTTCTAGATGACATATGAGGGTCCTCCAACTTCGTAAGGCCATAACTCTCAAACCGTGAGGAGTTATGTGACGTTCCACATACATCCAAAAATGGAATGACATGTACTATCCATATAGAATAGTATTACCTAAAAATATATCAAAACTCATACCATTATCCATCAAACAAACTTGGGTCCATTACCCAAACCTGGGTTCTCCAACTTCTCATGGCCATAACTCTCTAACCGTGAGGAGTTATGTGACATTCCACATACCATTGGAAATGGAATGAAAAGAACTATCCATCTATTATATTTTCACTGGAAAATCCACTGACCTTCATCTCATTATTCGATAAATAAACATGGGTTCTCTAACCATACTTCTAGGATAACTCAATCCGCAAAGCATCTTCCCATAAGAGATTTCACCATAAGGGGACCACTTTGGAGTTCATCCATTTGTACTTATTATCTACCATGACAAGACAATAATGAGTTATCTTTACATCAAACAAACTTGGGTCCATTACCCAAACCTTTGTGCTACCAGAATTCGCTACCGGAATTTCTCCAAGGGTTTACATCAATCACTAAGGGTTGACATAAATCTACAATATCACTCTCCAATAGTTGACATCAATGACAACCAACAATCCATTCCAACTATCCATCAACCTAAGCCAACTGTCTGCTATCCTCTTTTGAATAAAACATGTTCCTTTTAAAAGACTTTTTCTTTTTAAACTCCCTGGGTTCATCCTTGCCTTTTCTTTCTTTTTTCAATGGTGCTATCTTCTTTGAAGGGACATTTAGATGAAAAGTGACCAACATTGCCACAATGAAAGCATTCAAATAGTAACACACCTTTATACTTTTCGAATCCCCTTTTCAATTTCCTTACAAAGCTAGCTTCTTCTTCATATGAGAAGTGTTCTGATGAATTATGATCTTGAGATGATGACGATTTGACTAATGCCTTGAAGAATGCATCCTTTAGAAGTGATTGTTCTTTCGTGGTCCTCATCTAATAAGAAATTAGAATTCCATGGAGCCTATGCATACTTAGTTTATCTAGTTGATGCATTTCTTCTATAACAAAAATATTTGCATCAGGTCTTGAGGGAAGAGATCTCAATGCATTTTGAACCACTATAGCTTCTTCAATCTTCTCACCTCGCCCTTTCATAGTGTTTATAGTCTCATGTACTCTGAGAAAGAAACCTGGAATATTTTCATATTCACTCATTCTTAGGCTTTCAAATTGCATTCCGTGAGCTTGAAGTTTGGTCAACTTCACTTTCTCATCTCCTTCATAATTGTTTACCAATTTATCCCATATTTCCTTTGCAGATTCCAATTGCATTACTTCAACAAATTCTGTTTCTACAAGTCCTCCTTGGATAACATTCATATCTCTTGCATTAATGTAGTAATTTTTCTTACTTGCTTCATCAATAGGAAGAGTTGCTAGGATTTTATAACCATCTACCATAATATGCCAAACTTCCATACCAAGAGACATTAAGTAGGTCTTCATTCTAATTTTCCAAAATGCAAAATTTGTTTCATTGAATATAGGAGGTCTGGTTGAATAAGAAGCGGAATATTGACTTGCCATACCTTTTGTGCGATCTTCCTTCTAGTTGTTTGGCTCTTACTGAAGGAACCTGCTTTGATACCAATTGTTATAAATTACATCAATAATGATAGAGGGGGTCAATCAATATTGTATCAACTTTCTCAATTTTATTTCCTTTCAACAATTTAAAGTTATTTAAAAATTCTTACTTAATCAGTAATATACACATAAATCAAATCATAACATAGAAAACACATTACACTAGGAGTTTTATGTGGAAATCCAGTGCAGGAGAAAAATGCAAAACATCTTTCTTTATGTTCTTCTGTAAGCACCAACTTACAATTTATAATTATTCATCTTGATAGGAGCCCACCTGTTGTAGATAATGAGGACACCAATCCTCTTAGACACCAACCTGTCACATATAATGAGGAAACCAATCTTGCTAGGAACCAAACTGTTACAAATGATGAGGACACCAGTCCTCAGTGAGCTTCAACTCACCTCTACACCATCCCACCATCCTGTATTCAATTAAATTTTGTTTTTTTTACAAAACTATCTGATATGTCTTCAGTTCAGTTTCTTTGAACAATTACATAACTTTTTTCTCCTCTTCTCATCCGCACTTAACTCGAATAGAGCGCATCCCTATTTATAATGTTTTTACTGGAGTTCCCCATATTGTATGTGGATGTGTAGCAATTATATTGTGGACATATCTTGACTAGATTAAAGTCTTGCTGGTTACACTTCTGCCTAAATAAAGTATATGGACACATGACGGTTATATTGTGGACATATCTTGACCAGATCAAGGTCCTGTTAGTTACACTTCTGTTTAAATAAGGTATGTGGATGCATGATAATTATATTGTGGAAAAATCTTGACCAGATCAAGGTCTAGATATAGATAGATATTCTTTGAATAAATCAAATGGACCAAATATTCCTACGAAGATCTCCATCTCATCTCTAGCAACATAACCTAGTCTTATCAGAGCATCTCCTTAAGAATGATGCAACAACTCACATTCTGGTCTATAGAGAACCTACTGCGCAGATAGAATAAGAGCCCAAGGTTCAAGTCACAAGTCTTCATCAGACCATTAGTGCTTCTTTGTGACTCACTCACTTGACTGCCGAATTTTCGTTCATCTCGTCGCATTCCACTCCGTTGCTTGTCACACGAGATTCGTCTTCTCACACTCCACTGTGTCATTTGTTGGATTAGATTAAGGCACCCTGCGGATTTTCGTCTACGCAATCTTCCACAAAATTTTTCGTAGTCCATTCCGTCGCACTAACTTTGTCTTGGCACATTCCACTACATCGTTCATTGCACTAGTTCAAAGCACCTTTCAGATTTTCTTTTGCGCCATTGACCGTTTTTTGCATCATTGATATTTTTTTCCTTCGATCCTTCTGCACACTTCTATTTTCATCCTTTCATGACTTCCTCTATTTGTGAACCATAGTTTGTGCCATACGCTTCCGCACTATTGATCCTTTCATCCTTTGATCCTTCTGCACACTTCTTTTGTCTATTATTGCACTATAATCGACCATGTCCATGACCACTTTGACATCAATGACAACATATGGGCAACACCTTCCTCTTCTTAAGGGGAGTTTGAATTGCTTGATTAGTGCTACATACATACTTTACCATAAATATTAGATAAAAAGGTACCATTACTCATAAAATTCCATCTTCAAAACCATTCATTTAGGAAACATACAAAAATACCCATAACTACTATTAAACATGGTCAATTAAAGAAAATTATTAGGTATATCATGGTCAAAATGTGTCTATGATGTGATGTATATATAGGAAATGATGAGGCCCATCAAGGGGTAATAAAGGAGGAGGATGCAGGAGGCCAATCATGTTTTGGAAGCACAAAGACACACAAAGATATGGTTCTCGATTCATTTTGATACAGATTTAGAGAAATTCAACCAGGTTTTCCAAACTGGCTATTTAAACCTTGGTGGGCAGCCATTTTTACCTTCAGCCCATCCCAGTGAACCTTTGTAGCCTCATCCTAGTATCATGGACATTCCTGAGCCTCCTATTCGGCCCGTGAATGATGGATGGAATAATAATCCAATGAATCCTCTTTCTGGTATTGCACAATGGCCTACCAATCCAAGATACCCTCATTTATCTCATCACACAATTCCTTTTGTCACATCAACTGCTTCCATATCCCATTCCTCTATCTAGGAAAATAAAATACCTTCTCAAGAAGTTCCTTAAGATAAGGGAAAGAGGCCTATTGTTATCCCTAGTATCGACACATCCCAATCTACCTCTGTGCACTCAAAAAAAAATTCAACAAAAGCATATTTTGGTAGAAAGGAATTTTCCTTCAGTGATATGCATCCAAAACCGAGTAAGTATGAAGGTAAGGAAGAGAAAAATATTTTTCTCAAGGACATACAAAATATTAAACCAAATGAGTCTAAAGGAAAGAATGAAAGAGAGATTTATTTTAAGAAGAAATATCCCCAACTTTTCTAACTTATGTCATGACAATAAGTGCAAGTGCTTGCTGATTTGGAATTATTCCGATGATGCCATTTATCAATTTATATTCTCTTACCATGTGTGTGTGTGTTTGTGTGTGTATAATTTCAGGAGGTACAAGGGAAATTCTTATAAAGTAAATTTTTGAAAATCTAGTGGGATCCCACCTACTATTAGTCAAAATATAAAAACACATTCGTACCCCTTTATCCTAAGAAGAAAGTTTACTCTCTCATAAATTAAACGTTAATTAAATCTCTAAATAAAAGTAGTTGAACTAATCAACTACTTTGAAGAACATATAAAAAAATATGAGAAGTTTAATAAAGGACATGAGAGAACAAATAAGTAAGAGTATTGATAAGGGTTGTTCTGAAAGGTCACAAAGAAAATACTGGGTGGAATTGATTGGTGATACGCTCCAAGAGTTCAAATGATGATGCACATGTAACTTGAAGTGATCCACCTTGGTCTTGCATTTTGATATTTTCTTTTGGCATTAGTTTCCCATGTATGAGTCTTGATTACATCTTGGGTTTCCAAGAATTTCTCTGGTCCAAGCCCTTGCAGGGACTTGAAGGGAATTTTTCAGTTGTAACTTAGATTTATCATTAAGAAAAACTGTCAATTTTTTTCTCACTTTGTGGACTGTTGGGATACTACTATTTTAGATTTACTGTTTTGTTACAAATTTCATCATGTTATTTACATACTCATTTCTTTCATTTATTTTTGTGTCATATTATCATTTTAAAACAACAATACTTAGTTTAAATAATAAAGCATAAAAATTATACATTAAAAACAAATCATAGATCCAAGAATTACATTTCTTGAGGTCTGATCGAAATTTTGACGGGTTGCATCTCGCCTAGCCTGACGGGATTCGAAAAATGTTTGTGTGAGGCTTATTACCATTTTTTTCATCAACATCCTCCTTCATGAAGGGACCCATGTTGAAGAAGTATTTAGTGAAGGATTTCTACTCTTGGACATGGGAGTCTGGTACCCTTAGTCAATGTTTTCTTTTGTTTTTAAATCCTATTTGATTATGATTTTGTGAACACATGCTATAGATGATGTTTAAGATTCTCGGTTGGATCTAAATAAAAATAAAAAAGTCAAGAATGTATGAGGAACAAAATTTTGTCCTTTCTGGTTGTAAAGATTAGGTGGTCACAATTCCTTTTTGAATGTAGGAAGGATATGGGACAACTCTCCTATCCAACCCTGTAATGCTATGTAACATGTATATTTCTCTATGAATATAATGATTTTTTCCTTGGGAATGAATACACACACACACACATTAAAATTAACGAGAGTAATGTTAATGATTGATTTGAGGTTGAAACATTGATTAAAGCACTATAACCATAGCTGTAATATGGTATTTTAGTATTCCTTGAATTGGGTGTTTGAAGGGTTAGCAAGTCAATTCGCACATGCACTAGGCCTCCAAGACATGCATCTGGCCACGTGGAAGCTTAACCATGACGATTCCTGTATATGATTGATGGCAAGAGATAATGGTGAGGATGACCCCTCACCGACGACAGAGCAATCAATGACTGCAACTCTTTCAAATGATGCCACTTGTTCTGGTGAAAATCATGCTTCCATATGTGGTAATGAGCTCTACATGAATGATGGTTGTATTGGGAATTTAGATCTTGGATTTCTCTAAATGACATCTCTCATGTCCTACCACAAGATTGGTAATTATGTATCATCTCGGCATACCTATGTCTGGAAGGAGATTTGTCTTGGATAATTCTAGCAATTGGGTATTGGTTCTTTTGTTTCCCCCCCCTAGCTTCACGCCCCTCATTGAGACTTCAATTGGATCTTCAATTTCTTCATCATTGAGACTAATTGGTTCTTCAACTTCATGTACAGGAAGAAAGCAAGGCTAAACAACCTCACCTTCATCAAGCGAGACCAATTATAATGATTCCTCAATATGTTGTGATTCGTCAGAATTCTTCTTTCTTTTTATGTACATGCCCCTCCATTGCCTCTTCAGCACAAGGGGGTTGATCCTTAATATAGAGTGATTTGTTTTCCTCCTCTCAAAAATATCTGTCCCATCCAAGGGATTCTCTAATACTTCTTCACTTTCAAAGTCATGGAGTAAAGGATTACAACTCATCATGTTCTATTCTTGATGTGCAAGAGGAAGATAGGCCTAGATGTATTCATCAAATGGAAGGGAAAATATGAGCACCTAATATTCATCAATTGTCTCGTCTAGATCTAAATAAAGAACTTCTTGGTGGCCTTCTTCATATATTTTTCCTTCAAGCACTTCTTCATGTTCAAGGGCTAGTTCTTCAACATAGTTTTGAAATAACTCTTTTATACGATTCATCATTTCCTCGACCACTTTAATAGCATCCTTTTCCTTTTCCATCTGTAAAATTTCCCTCCTCGAGGCATAATAAGTTCTAGATGAGGGTTCATCCCAAGGTGCCATATTTCCATTGACTGAAAAGACACATCAATGGAGTCACCAGATGAGATCAAGGATCATCAAAGGATGGAAAGGGGGAAACAAGGAAAAGTGGGTTTTGGGAAGGTGGAGTCACCATATGAGCTTCAAGAAGATCTCATCAAAGGTGGAAAGGAAACATCCTTCAAGTGGATTCACCAGGAAAGATAGGGGAAGGATTTGGGATAGCTTGCCAAAATGTTTTTAGGGTTCGGAAGAGGATTCAAAATCCTCCCTGAAACTGGTGCCAAAATGTTGTCACACAAGTTGTAGGTTGGGAAAATCTTGACCCAACCACCAAATGGTGACAACTTAGAGAACACCTACCCAATGTCACCTTAGGCAAGTATTCCCATCACTTTAGAGATGAGAGAATCATATGAAAGGGGGAATCCCGATGACACTGGGGGAAATTAGATGGAAAGTGAAGAGATGATGGAAAGTACCCCTATAGGTCAATATGGAATATGAGGAAAGGATTGAGAAATATTCTTGGTGATAGCCAATGGTTTCCAAGAGATGAGAGCACCTGCAAAGAATGTTGTACCTTCCTGAGATGCAAGAACAAGCCAAATATATATGTATAATGTTAGGTGGAAAAGAAAGTTAATCTTTCTGTCCTTAATTGAAGAAGTAAACAATAATTTATATCAACAAGAAATTAAGTTTAAAATATCTAAACAATTTCTTAAATTCCAACAAATGATGCAAGAGATAAGCTAGATAAACACTAGTAATCCTCAAGTATGAAAGCATAATACTTTAGCAATGAAACAAGGTTGTAATAAAAGGTGTTTGTAGAGATATTTTGCATCCTTGTGTCTATAGAAAACAATTTGTCACAACAATAAATCCAACCACCAAAACTCACAAAGAATCCATCCAAAAGTTACCCTAGGCCAAGTAGATAAATGTGGCAAACTCTTAGCAAATTCTGACGGTTGAAAATCAAGTTATAAATGAAAGTGTTTTAGGGTTTCTAGAGCCCTAATTTATAATGGTTGTATATGAATATTTATAAATACAACAAGAAATACCCCTCTATAGGGGATTCCCTAGTGGTTAAGAGGTTCTAGGCATAAGCAACAAAGCCCAAATTGCAGAAAATTGAAATGGCCAAAAATCATGTTTCCCAATGCATTATTTTATTTCTCCAATGAAAAAATGTAAATGATTAGTGCCTTGAATATTTGGTTATGGAGTCAAAGAATGAGTTAAATATACTACTTCCTTGGGGGAATAAACCCTCTTACTCCCCAAGGAAAGTAAATCTAACTAGAAAAGTGCTAGAAGAGTGTAAGCCCTTTTACTTCTCCTAGCACTTCCTTAAGTAACAAATTATTTCCAAGACAAATATTAATGAGCTTAGTGGGATTGTATGCACTTATACTCCCCAATAAGTTCAACTAGTTAACCTTGCAACTAAGAAAAAGAGACAATAACAATATGAAACCCTTCAACTAGAGCAAGAATCAACAAGATAAACTTCTACTTTACCAAGAGTTATCCACCAACATGCAAAAGAGATGCTCCATAGCAGGTAGCAGACTACTTCCTTCCACCAATACAAAAATAAACCATGAAAAAAGAAAAAGAGAGAGAAACAACCCCAAGGGTAGCGAAAATTTCAGCCAAGTACCTCTCACAATGGGAGATTTATGTTATGAAATGGGATTCACACGATATCTATTTATACAAAATGTTTAAAACATAGTTTGTCCACAAAATTTAGGGTAAAACATAATATAAAGGGTCAAAACCCCTTATCTTACCCCTTAAACCAAATAATATTATTTTAATTCTAATTTTCACATAAATAAAACCCTAACATAAGTCTTCATCCATTCTTATGGCAACAATTTGGCACTTGGAGCAAGTCGTTGGAGTTGGGGATGCATGGATAGGCATATAAAGGCCACATGTCATTCATATAATCCTTTTCCTCATGGTTCAAATCCTCCTTCCTTCAAAACATGCCATATGTCCTCATCACCACTCAAATCCCCCTCAAGCATGACGTCAATCCCCTCAAGGTGATGTTTTTGGCCTACAAAGCAATTCGTTTGACTTGTGAGGGCATGGTGAGATCATCCAAGGTGTATTCTAGGCCTCCAAAGGCAAGTCATCATGACTTGGCCCTTGGAATCCAACCTGTGGGCTTCAAGCCCCATGGAAGCCCAAGCTAGGCTTTATCCTCCAAAACTGTCTACCAAACAAGGTCCTGCTAAACAAATGGGTATGCCCTCCAAGGATCTCAAGTCAAAATATCATGACAAGTGAAAACCACATCTAATAAACAAGTCACCTAAACATGTGCATTAAAACTACCTCATCAAATTAAACAAGTTCTCAAAGACCTTATGCAATTGACCAAGTTTAGGTATGGGAGGGGTGTCATAAAATTCCTAATGGGTAGACCAAAACCCTCAAGTAGGGGATGCCCCTTCAAGGTCATATAGTGGATGATGATGTGGATAGAGGGTTAGAATTCATAGGTCAATCATTTTCATGACATACAAGGGCTCGCATTATCTCATTTATGGGTGCCTTTGTAGAGGGTGTGCTACACCTTCATCCTCAATGCAACCTTTTTCCAAGCCCACTTAATGCCATTTCTTAATTATTTAATGATCCAAACATGTGTGCACTCCTAATAATGAATCGATTAGCTTGGGGGGAAATAACACAGTGTCACTTGAAATAAGAGGTCCACAAAGTGCCATAGGGGTAACCATTAAAGCATTATAACACACTAGTGTTAGTATTTAATTTAAGTGGGATATTTATCATGTGTTTGATCTTTTGCATGCCTTCAATTCTTTTAAGAGAATCATTTCATCATTCTCAAGTCCTGTCTGGGCAAGCATCTAGAAGGTTTATATTTTAGGCATTTATCTTTTGCCAGCAACCATCCCCCTGGGCCTTCAGCCCCTTCTTCCCATGAAATGAGGTACGTGCCCTTCTTGGGTCACTAAAGTCAAAGGGCCTAGAATAGGAAAATGTAATGGGAATGCAATGAGAGGAAAGTGATAAGTATGTTTGGGAATGGTACGATAACCCCTCAATGGACCCCCAGTTTCATCCCTTCCCCAAAAGTTGGCCACTTACTAGGAAATCAATGACACTCACCAAGGTGAAACAAGGTTAAAAGCATAATGTCCAAGCATGTGTTCTATAATCAAAAGTAGCTTCAATAAAACATGCTTAAATGCCTCAAATATTAGGGTGATTACCTACCACAATACCTGACTTGTACCGCATGGAGAAAGACCCATGTGCCTTCCATAAGCTAGCTGGTTTGGTGGATGCACTGATGATGGATCCGATCTGTGGTGATAGAGTGGGATTCCATATGTGCAAGTGGACACTGATAGTCATGTGGTCTCTTGACACTCCATATCTTCAACCTAAGGGCCTCGAGACATCATCTCCTTAGTTATCCCACAAAATGGGGATAACATATGGCTCCTACTTGGGGACATGTGCTCACTATAGAGTGCATGAGAACCACAATATCTCCTAGTAGACCCATGTCTATACTGAAACAAAAAAAAAAAAAAACTGTAAAATCTAGGGTGGTTCTATCACCCTTCGTCCATAAATATATATAAAAAAACATTAAAACTAATCTAGAAAAGAAAATTTTAGCATTTTTTCAAAAAATTATAAACTAAGCATGAAATCAAGATGCAAGTAGAGAAAAATGAAATATGAAATGCATCTAAACTAACATGAGAAATCAAGATGAAAATGCAAGGAAAGCAATATGACCTACCTACTTACCTGGGGCCTTGGGGCCCTAAAGAGCAAGCGATAGGTGATGTTAGGTGAAGTCATACAACCAATGCAACCAGTTGATCATCCCATCAAAGTATCTCCCCCTGTGCTTAATTATGTAAAACAACAAAGACAAGTCAACCACGCAATGATCATGAGCATAAATAGATATATAATCAATCATGAAATGAAATTCATGGAGATGGGTGGGAGGGAGGAAATCCTGCTGAAATAAGAACCACAACTCTGATCATCCAAGGAATCCTGCCTGAAGTAATATCCAGAAGCTCGATCAACCCATCTTTGAATATTCCTATCGTATATAGATGACAGTTCATATTCATTCACGCACAAATATCCACTACTTTTTGAATACGGAGAGGATATGAGAGAGCGGAAGAAGACTGCATGACTTCTCGTAGAAGAAGATAAGAGGTAAGGGATAACCTCATGTCTAGAGAAAAAATCCTCCCTTGGACTTAGGAAGCATTGCTTCTTTATCTGTAAATACCCACCAAAAGTATCAATATTAAAGTACTTATGTTTGGTAGTGTGGACCTCGGAGTGCCCCGAGCTGGATCAAATTATGAGTATGATGGCTGAAAATCATTATAGAACAAATATGCATCACAACCCACAAGGGATGGCTGAAATCATCCTGAAAATGTTGCGTCGGGTCATCCTCGAATGTGCATAACAAATCTGTAATCATATCATCATCAGGATGCCAAACATCTGAATCATACACGTATGAAAACTAGTTATATGAATATGAAACCTCAACCCCCTCTGTTTGAGAGCCACCCTCAATGTCATAGATGGGGTTTCCATAAAAAATGATGCAACCAACATTCCATCTATGTCTCCCAGTTTGTATGAACATGTCTATATTATCATCAACCAAATCCAATGGTCCTTTCACAAAACCATCAATACAACTGAAAATAATAATCTTCTTGTCTTCGTGTGCAAGAAGGATATAGGCTAGGGCAGATTCAATAGGATCTTCAATTTCTTCATCATTGAGACTAATTACTTCTTCAACTTCATGCACAGGAAGAAAGCAAGGTTGGAAAACCTCATCTTCATCAAGCGGGAGAAAATATAATGATGCCTCAATATGTTGTGAGTCATCATAATTATTCTTTATTTTTATGTACATGCCCCTCCATCACCTCTTCATCACAAGGGGCTTGATCCTTAATACATAGTGCTTTGTTTGTCTCCTCTAAAAAAGACCTATCACATCCAAGGGCTCCTCTAATAATTCTTCATTTCCAAAGTCATGGAATAAAGTGTCATCAAGATCCTCAAAAGGATTACAACTCATCATGTTCTCTTCTTGATGTCTAGGAGGAACAAAGTCTTCGATGTCTTCATCAAATGGAAGGACAAATATGAGCACTTCATCTTCATCAAATGTATCATCTGGGTCTTCATCGAGATATTCTTGGTAAATTTCTTCATATATCTTTCCTTCTAGCACTTCTTTATATTCAAGGGCTAGTTCTTCAATTTTTTTTTTTTAAATAACTCTTTTATACGATTCATCATTTCCTCAGCATCTTTATTAGCAGTACTTTCCTTTTCCATCTGTAAAAGTGCCCTCCTCGAGGCATACAAAGTTTTGGATGTGGGTTCATACCAAGGTTCCATATTTACATTTACTAAAAATACACCTCAATGGAGTCGCTAGATGAGATTTGTAAATGTGAATGAACCTGCATAGATAAGATCTAGCTAGCAAATGACATACACAGTTTGCAGAAAAAATGATAGAAGAGAGAAACGAGAGAGTGAGAACAAAGAATTTGCATTAACCAAATGAATGAATGATAATTTACACATGATATACTATGTATAACTCAACTAATGTGCACTGGAGGAGAACCAATGAGCTATAGTGGTGGTCTAGAGTGATCTGGACACACACCAATAGTTATGGGAGTAAATTGCCACCTGGTCTCACTTAACTAGTTTCTTAGTCTTCGATTAAATAACTGAAACAAAGTGAAGTGAGGAGGAGATCAAATAATCATGAGTAATGCGTTAGTATGGTGATAATCTCAAGGAAAATGCGCATTAGTTGGTGATGATCCCAATGCTGCATGGTGATGATCCCAATGTGGCATCTAGACTTCACTCAACTGATCAAACTGAAGAGAATATTATCCTAGAATGTAGGAAAATGAATTGTCTCCCTAAACTATAGGAGACTGAATCATGACTAATAAACATAGGGAAAACATTAGGAAAAATAAATCCTAGGTGTGTGTGAAGTATCTCCAACACTCCCTTAAACAACACTATGGTGAAAATAAAGAATGGGTCTCGACAACAAGGCCATGTTAGGTACCTAAATAAAAAAGATACACTGAAATAAACAAGGAAAGAGGGAAAAGTTCATGGGAAAACCCTCCCCTCAAAGTACAATGTATGTAAAAAGAAGAAATGATAGTTTCTAGGAAATTGTGTCCTTCACTCCAAGACGACTGCGCAGAGAATGAAACTTCTGCTCAGTGAAGGTATTGGTGAAGATGTATGCAGTTTGTTCTTCTGAAGGACATAACTGTAGGTCTATGATCCCCTCGTGTACTAAGTCCAAGATGTCGTGCATGTGGATCTCGATGTGCTTCGTCCGCTGCTTCTGAACTGAATCTCTGCAGAACTTCAGAGTGCTCTGGTTGTCACACCAGATGATGATTGACTGTTGAAACTAAATTCCCAACTCAATGAGAAAATGTTGTAGCCACATAGCCTGAATATTTATGTTAACTACCCCTATGTACTTTTCCTTTACTGAAGATAGAGCAATAGAATCCTGCTTCTTGCTCGACCAACAGATGGGCCCAAAACCCAAACTGAGTGAGTAACTAGATGTGGACTTGCGATCAATGCTATCACCAACCCAGTTAGAATCATTGAAACCGATGAGGTCCAATGTAGATTCTATTGTATAGTGAATCCCTAAGGTGATGGTTCCCTATACATATCGAAGGATACACTTTGCATCCTTCCAATGTATCTCATGTGGCTCATGCATTAACCCAGAGACTGCTCGAACTGCATAAGAGAGGTCTAGTCTGGAGTGTGTGAGATACATCGATCTCCCCAGTAGATTTTTGTACAGTGTGCTGTCCACCAGTGGAATGTCCTCACCATCCTTAATTCTGACTCCTAATAGGAAAGGATTCGGGGCAGGCTTGCAGTCTGTCATGTGAAATCTCTCAAGGACATCTCATGCATACTTGGCCTAAGATAGTTTGATTCCTGATGCATCTTGATTGATCTCACATCCAAGGAATAAATGTAGCATACCCATGTTCATCATCAAGAACCTTTCATGCAGAATCCTCTTGACTGCAACAATCGTTGAAGTCGAGCAACCAGTGATCAACAAATCATCAACATACATAACTAGGAGTAGAAGTGAATTAACCGTTCTGAGCATGTAAACATTCGGGTCTGACTTAGAACATACAAAGTTTCATGAAAATAGGTAGGATTCATCTTGGAATACCATGACCTCAGGGCGTACTTGAGGCCATAAAGGTACTTCTTCAGTTGATAGACCAAAGATGAATCCTGCACAAATCCCTAAGGATGATCCATATATATCTCCTCAGAGAGATCACCGTGAAGAAATGCATTCTTCACGCCCATATGATGGAATTCCCATCCATTGGATGCTGTAATGGAAGGAGCCAAACATATGGAATCCGTCTTCGCTACTGGAGCGAAGGTCTCATCATAGTCAATGTTGTGCACTTGCTGAAAGCCTTTGGCAACTAGCTTGTCTTTGTATCTACTAACCTATCCATATGTTGTGCTCTTGGTCCTGTAGACCCATCTTCACTTGACAATTTTCCTTCCTGAAGGAAGGGGAACCAAATCCCAAGTCTGGTTCTCAAGGAGGGAGTTGTACTCCTCCTGCATGGAAGGTTCCCAAAAGCGATTCCCGAAAACCTTTCCACAGGACTTTGGATCTGAAGAATGAACCAAGAAAAGATGCCCAGGTGGAATCAATTTAGTGGTAGTGAGTCCAAGAGGAGGCTCCTCGAAATAAGATCAAGTCCTCCTAGTATCAGCTGGATCCCCAACAAGATCTCCTAGATCCTGAAGAGTAGTCATGTCCCTCTTGGGCCTCTGCTCTAGATCTACATTTGCATCTACATGCACTGAATCTACATCTGACTGTACTGACCTGGTATCTGAATCATCTAAACCCTCTGAATCAGAACTTTCATCTGAAGAAGAGTCGACATGTGCATGCTCTTCATCTTTGATAGGTGGAAGAACAAAAGTGTCTGCATGCGGCTGCTGAGGTATATGTGAGATACTTTTCTCGAATTGGACACTATGCTCAATGATGAGTCAATATGAGGAGATATCAATGAGTCTGTATCCCTTCACACCGTCGGGGTATCCAACAAAGATACACTGTGTGATTTTTGGATCAAGTGCCTTCCTCTTCTCAGAGGGAATCCTGGTCAATGCACGAGAACCAAATCTACAGAAGTGGGTCACTTCCGGTTTGAGGCCGCTCCAAGCCTCATAGGGGGTATTATCCTTGATAGATCTATTGGGAGATATGTTTTGGATGTAGGTTTCATAATTAAGTGCTTGAATCGATAATATCTGTGGAAGTGACTTTGCATGTAGCATGCAAGATGCCATCTCTTTCAGAGATCTAATTTTCCGCTCAACAACTCTATTTTGTTGCGGAGTATAGGGAACCATGTGTTGCAATTGAATCCTAGTCTCAAGACAAATATTTTGTATCTCATTGTTGACATACTCCCCCACATTATCTGTTTAGAGGGATTTGATATTATTTCCTAACTATGTTTCAAGAAGGGCTTTGAAATATTTGAGGTGTTGAAAGACCTCTGATTTTTTCCTGAGAAAGAAAGTCCATGTGAAGCGTGAGAAATAATCACAAAAATGAGAACGCACCTTGATTTACTGATTGATGGATGTAGAAAAGGGTCTATTAGATCACTATGGATCATATGTAAAGGAAAGGAGGCCTTCTGAGTCTTTCCTTTGTCGAATTTCTCTTGAGGGTGTTTTCCAAGAATACATCCCTCACAAATCCTTTGGAGAAGTGGATGCCAGGTAGACCATCAACCATTCCCTGCTTGCTAAGATGTTGCATATATCTAAAATTTAAATCCCAAACCTTTCGTTCCATATCCTACTTCTTTCATCAACATGGGTAAACAGTAATGCATAATCTAGTTCAATAAATTCAGAAAATGTGTAGAGTCTGGATTGATGATTTACCTCACTGGTAGCAACCTTGGAATTGGTTTGCATGTCATAGATCTCCACAACATCAGGTGTGAATAAAACTCTCTTTCCAGTGCCAGAGTTTTTCATCTAATACACGAAGAGAAGATCGACGAAGATTTTGGGAATGTGTAACACATTCTCGAATTTCCCGTTTGTGAATTCAATTCTTCCTTTTTTCAGTGACCTCGACCTGAGAATTTCACCCCATTAGAATAGGAGGATGTTTGCATTCATCCGATGAAGAGTAGAATTACTTTGTGGGTTCCATGGGGTGTGATGCTCCTGAATCTACAATCCAAGCGTTGGGAGAGGATTTGATGGCAATCAAAGCATGGCTAATATTTCCTTTCTTGGGATTTTGAACTTTTGGCTTCTTCTTATTGGCACCCTTGGGGATGCGATTTCCAAGGTTGTTTTGTTGAAGTATTTGGGCCATTTGATCTATCTTTTTTTGCATACATGCAGATTCTAGATGGAATCTTTATGGGAGTAAGTGGATTTCTCCCATTTTCTTCCCTTTCCACCTTTGGATCCTGATGAATCGTTGAAGGGTTTTGAGTACCCTTCCTTCTTTGGATTTGCATGTCCCTTCCCTTTATCTTTGTGTTTGTATTTCTGATTTTGGTGATTGCTACCATCTTGCACAACAATTGCATGTGCCTTTGAGCCTTTGATTTTTCCCATATTGATGAGCTTGGTCTGTTCTTGCATCATAGACTCGATAAAGGCCTCAAGAGAGGGCATGGTCTAGGTATCTCCAAGGGAGAGCCTAACTAAATGAAATGTAGATACAAACATTGAGTATTCCAGACCAAATTTGGAGAGAATGGTATGAACCAATTTTTTCTCCTCAGATTTATCAACCCCACAAGCCTTGAGTTGTGACAACAAATCCATATATTTGGTAAAGAAATCTTGGAGATTGTCGAAGGTTTTTGGATCCAAAGTGAGCAATTCCACCTCGAGCATGTGTCACCTCATCTCGTTTTGTTTTCCAAAAATCCATTCCTGGTGGTCCAGGCTTCATTGGGGTTTTTATAGGAGGATATGTGAAAGAGGATCTCAAGATAAATGAGACTACACATAGTTCCAAATGCTTCATCCATTCGTTTTAGATACTTGGATTTTTCTATGGCTGATGTGGCTTCGGTCTCTATGTTTATGGTTAACATGTATAATCCTCTACTTTGAAGATGCACTATCATATTTTCCTTCCATGCAAATAAATTGTACGATGTAAGAATTAATTCTTTTGGAAATTCCATTTTTCCCGATGTCTTCAATCTTCAGTACCTGCAAAAAGAATCAGGTGTGTCTTTTTCCTAGAAATCCGTCAGCTCTAATACCATGTAAATGTGAATGAACCTGCTTCAAGAAGAGCTCATCAAACGTGGAAAGGAAACATCCTTCAAGTGGAGTTTTCAGACAAGCTAGGGGAAGTCTTTGGGATAGATTGCCAAAGTGTCATTAGGGTTCAGAAGAGGATTCAAAATCCTCCTCGACAACGACACCAAAATGTTATCGCACAAGTTGTAGGTTTGGAAAATCTTGACCCAACCACCAAAAGGTGACACCTTAGAGGACACCTACCCATTGTCACCTTAGGCAGTTATTCCCGTCACTTTAGAGATGAGAGAATCAACTCAAGGGGGGAATCCCGGTGACCCTAGGGGAAATGAGATGGAAAGTGAAGAGATGATGGAAATTTCCCCTATAGGTCAAGATGGAATATAGATAAAGGATTGAGAAAGAGTCTTTGTGATAGTCAATGGTTGCCAAGAGATAAGAGCACCTGCAAAAAATGTTGTACCTTCCCAAGACACGAGAACACGCCAAATATATATGTATAATGTTAGGTGGAAAAGAAAGATAAGATTGTTGTTCCTAATTTCAGTAGTAAACAATAATGTATATCAACAATAAAGTTAGTATAAACTCTTCTAAACAAGTGCTAAAAGTCCAACAAATGATGTAAGAGATAAGCTAGATAAACACTAGTAATCCTCAAGTATGAAGGCATAAGAATTTAACAATGAAACAAGGCTGTAATAAAAGGTGTTTGCAGAGATATTTTGTAGCCTTATGGCTGTAGCAAACAAGTTTTTACATCAGTAAATACAACCACCAAAACTCACAAAGAATCCATGCAAAAGTTGTGCTAGGCCAAGTAGATAAATGTGGCAAACTCTTAGCAAATTTTGACGGTTGAAAAACAAGTTATAAATGAAAGTGTGTTAGGGTTTATGCAGCCCTAATGGCTGTAGATAAATATTTATAACAGAAGCAAGAAATAACCTTTTAGAGGGGACTCCCTAGTAGCTAAGAGGTGCGCTAGGCAGAAGCAACAAAATCCAAATTGCAGAAAATTGGAATGGCCAAAAATCACGCTTCCTAATGCGCTATTTTATTTATCCAATGAAAAAAATTAAATGATTAGTGCCTTGAATATTGGGTTGTGGAGTCAAATAATGAGTTAAATATACTACTTCCTTTGGGGCATAAACCCTCTTACTCCCCAAGGAAAGTGCAACTATCTAGGAAAGTGCTAGAAGAATTTAAGCCCTTTTGCTTCTCCTAGCACTTTCTTAAGTAACAAATTATTTCCAAGACAAATATTGATGATATTAGTGGGGTTGTATGCACTTATTGTTATTGGACTAATTGGTAAGTGCAGACACAAATAGATCTCCCTAGTTTCACCCCGAAACTAGAACAAAACAAGACATAATATAAAACTTTCCCTAAGTTTTAATTATCAAGCATACTATCTAACAAGAGATAAATGGCATACCTTTTAAACGCCGTTTTTACTCGCTAGTGTCATCCTCGCTCCATTCCAAGGATTATGGGATGATGAACCTGTAAAAATACACAATCCAACAAAGTGAAATAAACAACGTATACTCAACAAAACCTATGTATGTGATCAAGGAGTCATATAATAAAATAAAGACAATTTTATGGGAAAGAAATATATTGCTGTATTATAAATATGAAAAGGAGAATACAACCAATGCCTTGATGTTGTAAGGTCCCTTCCAACAATTCCCTTCTTCCCACACACTTCTTGCTCCACGGATTCTGAGACCAACAATATATCTTAACAAAGCAAAGTCCAAAGCTACAAAAAGTTACTCAAGCTCACACCAAAAGCTAGCCAACTCAATCCCATCTAACTTTATCCATGAGAGCTCCTCTCCTTTTATAAGCTGAAGACGATAAGGTGAGGAGGTTAGGATGATCCCACTAAATCAGAAAAGCGAGTAATATCCAAACCAATCGGAGGTCACCTCACCATAGAAGCTTCTCCTTCTAGAAGCATCGAGAAGATGCTCATTTTTCCCACGTATGAAAACCGTCGCACCCTTAGAACTGAGCAGAGTGCGACAACATTGCAGGCCAGGTTTAGTACAACATGCGATGATCTGGGATCATCGCACCCATAGAACTAGATAGGGTGTGACGATCCTCCTTACTAGGGTTTTTACAAAGGAAAATATGATTTCATCTCTCAGGTAAAGTTCTTCTCCCTTCTTTCCTCAAGAATTCAGGCCACTGATCCTTCTGAAGACAATAGATAGGTTTATATCATTAAGGGTCATAGGGGTGACAAAAATAATGTGTAACAATGATCCCCCCAAAGTATGAAGTTAGAACAGAGTGATAACTGAAATGATTTGTCGTGTGTGTGTAGGGAACAAGGAAAATGTCGGTCAGAAATCTGCCAACAAACAAGGAAATACAGTATAATAATATATCATCACTGAGGTAGGCATTCTCATACTCAGAATACAAATGAATCAAAGCATAAATGCCGACATGTGAAGATCCATGTCAAGTAAGACATGTCATGGCCACCAATCATACTCTGTGGATCCATGCCAATATGACTCAAATATGAACATAGCCACCAAAAATACACTATGGATCTATGTGTTAAAGACTCAAATTTGAACATAGCCACGAAACATACACTGTGGATCTATGCAATAGTACAATATGAATACACTCCAACACAACCTGAATCTGTTAGAAAATATCCAAGGTCTTCATCTCCATCACTCTATAGTACGAATCTAACCATGCGAATACATGTGCTGAAGTCTAACATGATAGAAACCACTTGATTACCGGTCATTAATGAAAACTGTTAACAAGTGTGAGGGAAATCACCATTAATGTCAATGACTCCCGAGGTACTCGAGTACAATCCAATGAATGTGAATTAATGAGATGAAGTTGAACACTTGACGAAATCTCTCGATCAGGGGTCAATGATGAAAACCCACTGTCGAAAGCAAGGAAACCTGCCACGAGGCATGCAAGTTCCAAGGTTGCAATTAGTTTCTAAGTGTAATTCTTGGATAATGAGTTGAAGTCGACAAGAAAAGACTCCTCAGAGGAAGGCCTTAATGTATTCTCCATCAATGACACGAAACGAATAAAAGGATTTGAAGTAGATCAAAGTAACAAGTGATTCAGGACTGACTTAGGGATGGCTGATGCAATAGAAGGCTTAAGGACTACAAAAATTTCTGATGCAATAGAAGGTTTTCTAGGTTGAACTTCTCTTTGAACATATTGATGACACAAAAACTGTCTTGGAAACACTGACTCAACAACAGGGATCACAAACCAATTTGTACTCTTATAAAGGAGTATGATCAGGAGACAAGCGGATTTTCCAACCTAGACACAAAGCGAGTGAAAGGGTGTCATGTTCAAAAGCAACTCTTCCATAGAATACAGGTTTAGATACATTTCGTTCCCAATCCCACCCCCAACCATTTCTGGCGAGTAACTCTTTATTTTTACACAAGCTTGAGGAGGATAACATATGCTTGAACTGTAAGCTCATCCTTCGGATGAGTCCCTCAGAGTATTTTTAACGAACCCTAGAAAGGAGTGGTTCAGTCCCATATGGGCCTTTTGATGCTTGTTTTACGAGTCCAAAGAAAGAAAACTTAGGGGTTTTTCATGTTTAGAGAGTCTAAAAAACACTTAAAGAAAACTCCAAAATGTCCTTTTTCATAAAGTATTCTGATGAGACCGAAAAAGAGATAAACTACTGCTCAACATATATTTTCTTCAAATACTTTAATGAGCGTGAAAATAACAAGATCGCTCGACAATATTTTCATGTTTAGAGAGTCTGAAAAGAGATTAAAGGGAACTTCGGGGGGTTCCTTTTTCGTATAACCTTTATGAGTCCGAAAAAATGATAAAAGTTTACTTGGTTACATTCTCATTGATTTACAAGCATGAGAAAGAACAAAGACTAAGCTCATGATTGTTTTCATTTTTACGCAAGCTCAAAACAAAACAAAACTATGCTTGGGATAGATTTTACTTTTACACAAGCTTAAAACTAAACAAAACTATGCTTGGACCTGGTTTCATGTTTACACAAGCGTGAACTAGAGGAAAATATTGCTTGAGGTAGGTGGTTTCATTTTTACACAAGCTTGAACCAGAGAAAACTATGCTTGCGACTTCCCAACACATAATCCAGGGGTGGTTGGTACTTAGCCCCCAATTTAAGAAGCTAGCGGCTTAACTTTAGCATGAAGTCGAGAGGCTAAAAGCATTGCCCCCCAAGCTTCATCTCATCCAATGGAATAGGCGGATGAAATGAAGATTCAAATACTATATGGAACAAAGTACTTGACTCAATCAAAGAAAGGGGAAATCTATTTCATTTTTTAACGAGCTTGACATAGGAAAGAACTATGCTCATAACCTCTGTTTCATTTTTTAATGAGGTTGCCACAGAGATGCAAAATTATCCTTGGGGATCCAGGTTCAATCCCCAGACCTCTATTTCATTTTTTAATGAGCATGACACAGGAACAAGAACTATGCTCGTAAGCTCTGTTTCATTTTTTAACGAGGTTGACACAGAGACGCAAAACTATCCTCATAGCTGGTTTCATTTTTTAACGAGATTGAAATCAGAAAACCATGCTCAAAGTTGGTTTCATTTTTTAATGAGATTGAAATCAAGAAACCATGCTCAAGGCTGGTTTGATTTTATAATGAGCTTGAAATAAAAAAAACCATGCTCAAAGCTGGTTTCATTTTTTAATGAGCTTGAAATCAGAAAACCATGCTCAAAGCTAGTTTCATTTTTTAAAGAGCTTGAAATCAGAAAACCATGCTCAAAGTTGGTTTCATTTTTTAATGAGCTTGACATCAGAAAACCATGCTCAAAGATGGTTTCATTTTTTAATGAGCTTGAAATCAGAAAACCATACTCAAAGCTGGTTTCATTTTTTAATGAGCTTGAAATCAGAAAACCATGGTCAAAGCTGGTTTCATTTTTTAATGAGATTGAAATCGGAAATCCATGCTCAATGCTCTCTTCTTGATCATGGATTCCAAGAGGAAAACGCTCTGGAAGGACACCATGTCAAGGGAACAAACTCAGTCACAGATTCCAAGAGATCTTCATTGGACGAAAGAACAATGCTATGGAAGGACACCACGTCGAGGGTCAAGACGGGGGTAAGGAGATCAAGCTCTAAAGACCCTATCCAAGAGATAACCATGCCGACTACCGAATCTAAGTCATAAAAGACTGAGCTTACAGTGAGAGGTTCATCTTCATCGACAACGGAAGGCATGGGAGACAACGCCACATAATTGAACTATGGCAGGGGTGATACTGAGTGCACATATGAACTGTTTAGGTAAGTCATTGAGTTGATGGTCAAGTCGGGACCAACAAATGAAAGTTGATCAATAGTCACCACTCTTCCATCTTACAGGAAATATATCAAATGAAAAAGAGTGGACACAATAGCTTGCATGGTAGAGACATAATCTCGCCCAAGGAGTAAATTGAAATCCAAGGGGTCTTGGACTACCATAACATCAATAAAGACAGTTTTCCCTCCCAAAGTTACGGGAAACTGAGGAAGGAATCCTAAAGGGTGACTGGTTCTTCTGTTAAAAGATAACAGATTCTGCGTAACCGACACAAGTTGAGGATAACCCAAAGGTTGACAAGCAATAGAGGACAAAATACCAACAAAAGACCTTCGTCTTTCAGTGTCTGAGGAACATCCCGACCACAAACCTGTATTGTAATCTTGAAAGGAATGTGAGAGGGAAGACGCGGTCCAGTTAGCACATCCCAATAAAAAAGGATGGCCACATTACTTGGAGGAGGTTCCACAGGAGAAGGAGGAATGCCGACAAGCACAGTAGATTCTGTATCAACAAGAAAAACATAGGCAATATTGGATTTACTTTCTAGCGGAAGAGTAGGATCGACTGATGACGAGATCAAATCGACCACTTGAGTTGCATTCTCCAAGGGGAGAATGAGATCAACGAATTGAAATGGATTGACCGCTTGGGTTTCACTCTCTAATGGGAGAGTGGGATTGACCGAGGATGGGATCAGACCAACCACTTGGTCAACTGGTTCAACTAAGGACATGACTAGATTGACTACCTGATCAACCAGATTGATTGATGAAGGGACTAGATTGATCATTCCATAAACTACAGGTGTGTCGAGAGTAAGCTTGCGATAAGCAACTGGAAGTTGAGGTTGGGAAACAGTCATGTCTTCCGGTAATTTTGAGGCTTCATCCATACGAGGGAAAAGGTGAATTTGATGACTCCCTCTACATAACATACATGGGAACTTGACTCTACTTTTATTCTTCCCAACGATATATTGCCTAGTTGATGGGAGGTCATTAGCGTGTTGTTCATAGGCTGATGACAGAGGCTAGCGAGGGTGTGTAGACCATTCTTCTATAAAATTGGATAGACCAGGGAAATCCTTAAGAAGATGGCTACCCTAAGCTAATGTAGGTTTGCTACCAGAAACTGGTGGTTTTCCAACATGTTTGGTAGTGGTTGGAAGTTTGGACCCTTGTTTATTTTTCTTCTTCTTAATCTTCCTTTTCTTCTTCTTCTTATCCACCGGGTTACTAGCTTCAGAGCTTTCACTTGATGAAGAAGATGAAACGAAAGAATACCTTGCAAGCGAAGAAGGCGAAGGAGATATTACTGGTGAAGAAGGCGAAGGATCAACATGAGGTTAATGTTCTTGGGGGGAAGTTCTTACAACCGAAGCA
Source organism: Picea engelmannii (assembly GCA_009831015.1). Lineage (NCBI taxonomy): Eukaryota > Viridiplantae > Streptophyta > Pinopsida > Pinales > Pinaceae > Picea > Picea engelmannii. Next base: position 264,405 of record ML781612.1, on the reverse strand, counting down.
CTTGCTCCATTCGAGATTACTGGAGTGGAAAATAACCATACCGATAATCCAATTGTGAGACCTGGAAGGTTCAAAGTAGCGATGTAAGGAGGACCAATGTTTCCATAAGAAGGAAAAAAAAAGGTTCCCCTAGAAAAGGGGTTCCTTCATTGGTCATTACGGGAACTAACGCCATTAAATAAATATCCAACCTAGAGTCTAATAGGGAAAAAAAACAACACACACTAAAAATCCAGGAAACAAGCAAGCAAACAAAACCTTCTTACAATGAACGCACTAGTTGGTGATGAAATCCAACGTCGTGAGAACAATGTAAGAAGCGGCTAAGATAGAGCGGGTGGAAAAGTTACGTTGACGACCTGATTAACAGACTTATGCCTTGGTGCAATCTCCCACACATAAATGTGGGTATACCCTCCAAGGAGCCAGAGTGAGTTTGGCCAACGTCGATTCTAGGTACCGTGAAGACTTGCCCCTCCACAATCACCTTATGTAAATACCCTAAAGATATAGGCTACTAAGGTTACCAATTATGACAATGATGCCTGGGGAAATAGTCAACAGTCCGATACACATGAAAAGACAGGGTAACTAATCCCGAAATTAACTCAAGAAGGTCCCCACAAGATTTTCTTCTCAAGTGACCCCTAATAATATGCACAATATCTACACTAAGACCAACAAAGCAGGGTGAGTAACCCTGTCGGCCCTAATGCAACCTCGTGATTGACCCTTGTGTTAGAAGGGATTCCAAGGACAAAATGTAGCAAGTGGATTTGAACTCTCCCTATCACAAGATACTATGTTTGTTTGCAGCTTTGGAAAGTTATCCTTCACACCTATTCCAAAGTTCTACACCCTAAGCTAATGTAGGCTTGCTACCAGAAAATATAAAAATGTCTAATCAATTTTTATAAGTGCTTTATTTTAAGGCTGTTGTTTACTCAAGAGGAAAATGGCATGGACTATATGATGTTTTAACCAACTCTAAACAATGCACAGAAATGAGAATGCAAATATTTCACTTCGATGAAAGCTATATTATGAGAAGGAGAAAACGTTTATCATTCCCAGATGCACAATGTCCCCAAAAAGTTATTAAACTCATCAATATTAATATCTTCAAGAAATGAGCCAAAGAGACTGTACACCAATACACGATTCTTGGCCCCCCCCAACCATGAGGGGGGGCTTTTTTTAAGAATTCAAGACCAAAAATGCCAAAAATCATGCAATTTCACTACTACAAATGCAAAGATGCCCCCAATCTAATGCAAAGAAAGAAATACAAATTTGTGTTTAAAAAAAGATATCTAAAAGAAGATTCAAAGATGTTAAGAAGACTGTAATCAGACCCAACAAATCACCCCAAAACCATATCTAAGATCTGGGCAAGAAAAACCATAAAAAATCAATTTTTTTCACAATCATCGCAGGCTGTAGACTAACATAGAGTGACGATCCTTGATTGTCGCAGGCTAGAGAACAAATACAACGCGACGATGTCGCACTATGTCAAAAGGTAGTGTGTGTTGATCCTATATTGTCACACTGTCTCTCAAAGTAGGGTGCGACAATCAAAGGAAAAATGGAGAAAATTAAAAGCAAGAAGGTGTTTCGAGTGAAGTTTAACAGTGAGAGAGTCAAGCTGTATCTCACATTGACTCAGAAAACAGAACCCAAGAAATTAAAGCAAGAAAGAAAGACAAACTAGGAAAACAATTTGTTCCCCAGTATGGTTGCCAATTTTTTTATTGGACTAATCAGTAAGTGCAGACACAAACATATCTCCCTAGGTTCACCCCGAAACTAAAACAAAACAAGACAAAATACAAAACTTTCCCTAAGTTTTCATTATCAATCATACTATCTAACAAGAGATAAATGACATACCTTTTAAACGTCGTTTTTCCTCTCTAGTGTCATCCTCGTTCCATTCCAAGGCTTATGGGATGCTGAACCTGTAAAAAGACACAAGCCAACGAAGTGAAAGAAACAACGTATACTCAACAAAACCTATGTATGTGATCAAGGAGTCATACAATAAAATAAAGACAATTTTATGGGAAATAAATATATTGCTATATTATAAATATGAAAAGGAGAATACAACCAATGACTTGTGAGGGAATGGTGAGGTCATCCAAGGTGTCTTCTAGGCTTCCAAAGGCAATTCATCATGATCCAAAATGTGGGCCCTTGGCATCCAACTTGTGGGCTTCAAGCCCCATGGAATCCCAAGCTAGGCTTGTTCCTCCAAAACTATCTGCCAAACAAGGTCTTGCAAAACAAATGGGTATGCCCTCCAAGGATATCAAGTCAAAATATCATGGAAAGTGAAATACACATCTAATAAACAAGGAACCTAAACACGTGCATTAAAACTACCTCATGAAATTAAACAAGTGCTCAAAGACCTTATGTAATTGACCAAGTTTAGGTATGTGAGGGGCGTCATAAAATTCCTAATGGGTAGACCAAAACCCTCAAGTAGGGGATACTCCCAAGGATGCCCCTTCAAGGTCATATAGTGGATTATGAGCTGGATAGGGGGTTAGACTTCATACTTCAATGATTTTCATGACATAGAAGGGATCATATTATCTCATTTATGGGTGCCTTTGTAGAGGGTGTGTTGCACCTTCGTCCTTAATACAACATTTTTCCAAGCCCAATTAATGCCATTTATTAATTAATTAATGATCCAAACACGTGTGCACTCCTAGTAGTGAATCGATTAGATTGGGGGGAAGTAAATCGTTATAATGCACTAGTGTTAGTCTTTCATTCAAGAGAGATATTTATCATGTGTTTGAGATTTTGCAGGCATTCAATTATTTTAAGAGAAGTAATTCATTGTTCTCAAGACCTATATGAGAAACCATCTAGAAGGTTTATATTTTAGGCTTTTATCTTTTTCCAGCAACTATCCCCCTGGGCCTTCATCCCCTTCTTCCCATGAAATGAGGTACATGCCTTTCTTGGGTCACTAAAGTCAAAGGGCCTAGAAGAGGACAATGTGATGGGAATGCAATGAGCGAAAAGTGATAATTATGGTTGAGAATGGTACGATAACCCCTCAAGGGACCCCCAATTGCATCCCTTCCCCAAAATTTGGCCACTTACTAGAAAATTGATGAAACTCACCAAGGTGAAACAAGGTGAAAACATATTGTCCAAGAAGGAGTTCTATAATCAAAAGCATCTTCAATACAACATGCTTAAATGCCTCAAATATTAGGGTGATTACCTGCCATAATACTATAAGGATATTTAGACACTTAGGAGTTAGTTAATATCTACTTGGTCTAATGTGTCATTAGGTAAAAGTGTGTTTCTTAGTGTGCTTCTTTAGTATGCATTAGTATACATTTGTAGTTAGGAAATCTGATGGTCACGATATGTTCCCGACATAGTTTGATCCGACGGTTCATATTCTCCTCGATCTTAACGACCATTGATCTGTGGCTTAACACCTGGTTGGTCCATGATCTCTATTTAAAGAGAATGGAGGGTCATTTTCTGATGATCTATTGTGAGAAACTCTCTTGTAAAATATATTTGTAATATTTTTCTTTTTCATTAATAAACTCCTCCAAGTGGTCGCGTTGGCTGGGGCCGTGGATGTTTCCCCGTAGAGATTTTTCCACGTAGAAACATCGGTGTGTTGATATTTGATCTGGTTGTGTGAGTGGTTACTGAAGGTGTTCATCCTCTGTTGGAATACCTATGTTGTCGAACATGGTATCAAAGCATGTTTGAAGACCCGCTCCTATTGTAGATCGAGATCATGAAACCGAGTTACCTCATATCCTTTTTTATGATTTTTTTCATACATTTATGAGTTGAGAGAAATGTTTTGTTGCGTCCAGAATGCTTGTTTCATACAGGAACATTTTTCGTTTCACTCGAAAATGTTTCCGTTTGCCCAAGATACGACCATTTCAGCTAGATTCAGAGGTATAAAGCCTGAATACACCCTTTTTAAAAATGTTGCAGAGTATAATTTCAGTTTTATTTCGGTTTTATATTGTTTGATTCCTGGTTACTACTCTTTTATATCTGCATATGCTCTTTTCCCCACGTCCTGTGCGATCTCAAAAAATCAGAAACAGATAGAAAAATATGCATTTTCTGGGTAAACTAATCGAGATCTAACCCTTATTGTCATCGAGAATTTTTTTTTCTTGTGTGAAAAGAGTTTTTTATGAGCATGCTCTCCAAGGCCGTCAACAACAATAACAAAAACAACAAAAGAACAAAAACGCCAATCCTCTTTCTAAACAATACAATATGTTTTGCTAGCCCACTTGGTTAAAAGTTGCCTTATTAAGTAAGAGGTCTTGAGTTCAAGTCTCTCTTTTTGTTTATTTTTTTGAAAAAATTCTTGCTCCATTGTAAATTGTATTTCAATTCAAGTATAAAAGTGAATCACTATATGTAGTTTTAATATTTTATTTTAGAGTTATTTCTTTGGCATGCATATTTTCTTTTATAAAGTAACTTCATTGTAAAAGTGATCCCCACTTCTTTTTATAAAAGTGGGTCACTTCATAAAGAAACTTACACCACCACGTGGTCCTTTGGTTACTGTTTATGCCTTTTTTTTTAAATGGCATAACTTTCACATCCGAAGCTCTTTTTCAGTGCCATTTTTTTAAAACCACCTAATTTTTCGATATATTTCCATCCAGATCATCAGTTTCAGTTTTTAAATCCATATTATCTACATATTTAATATGACTTCTTCCAAGCCCAAAGCGGTTGGATCCAATGGTGAAAAGCTAGGAGTTTTTCACCATTGGGCAAGGTTCAATTCCCGTGAGGGCCTAACTTGGAGCCATGGGGGCACCTTGAGGTAGTGGTCGAACATGTGGTTTCACCCAAAGATATTATATTAAATAATATCGTGACCCATGCACACATAAGTAGATCAGAGCCCACCCCCATGTCCTCCAAATTTTTAGTCCCCGAGGTGTAGGACAGTCGATGACAGAGTGTGCTGTTAAGGCACTCCATGATGTTAAGTGGTCGGTTCAAAAACTGCGGGGAAAAAAAATCCAGCCATGTTAAGGGTTGGTGTGGCTCAGGTCGGGTGCAATCCCCAGGTGATTTTGATGGTTTAGATGCCCCCGAGTTGCGGTTTCTCAGCCACACAGGCTAGTCCCGCAGGTCATGGACAAACTAGAAAAAAAAATGACTTCTTCCAATAATCTTTTGCTTACTAGCACCAACTACTTACAATGGAAATCCCATATGGAGGAATTATTAAGAAGTAAAGGCTTGTACCAGATTACCTTGGGAAAGGAAAAAGAACCCACTAATGCTGCTAAGAAAGTTAAATGGGCTAATAGGAGTGACGAAACATGTAGACCAAACAAAATGTCCATCTCTCTTGATTTAAGATTCCACCTTAAGGAAATTGATGACCCCGATGAAGCATGGGAAAAGATTGGATTTGTGTTTGGTAAACACAATATTATTTGAGCACAACAATTATAAAATCAACTACTGACTTTAATTCCAAGTGTTTTTTCTTGCATTGAATACTATCTATCTAAGTTTAAAATGCTCAGAATTTTATGTGAAGAATGTGAGATAAAGATGGAGGAAGAGCGTTGCATCTATCTTATTTTTTCTAAGCTAGGTAGTGCATATTATGTGTTTGTATCTACCTTTTATGCCATGAGAGAGGCTATAGGGAAATATTATCAAAAACCCACTCTTGAGTCCTTTTGTGATGCTTTGATTAGAGAGAAAGACAAGCTTGTAAAAATTGGAGTGATCAACACTGCAGGTACCTCCAACAAAGCCTTAGTCTCCCAACAGAAAGATAAACTCAAGAATCCCAAGAAGCAACATACTCGCCACAACAAGAAGCAACATATGGGTCCGAAACCCACTTAGATAGCTTCAGCTCCTAATGGTGACAAAGGAGAAAAATATAAAAATAAGAAGACTGACCGACATTGCAACTTTTGTGATAAAGATGGTCATGATGAGTCCAAATGTTTCAAGAAGATACCATATTTAGAAGCAACGATGAAGAAGCACAAAATCAATATTGATTCTACTTCTTCTTATTCTTCTCACACACTTTCTGCTTCTAGTTTCTCCTTCAATTCAACTTCTACTTCTTCTTCTCATGAGTGGCTTATTGATATGGCTAAGGATAAAGACATATTTTCCGCTCTAAATGAATGTAACACCAAGAAAATATTTGTTTTGATGGTAGATCTCTTAGTGTTGTAGGATCTGGAATAGTTCAAGTAGATAATGGTCATTTCAATGATGAATTATGTGTTCCAAGTCTTTCTTGTAACCTTCTATCAGTATATCAAATTACTCATTTAGGTGAAGGTAAAATCGTAGAGTTTTTATCTCACCAAGTTGTAATCAAGGATCTAAAAGATTCTAAGCATATTCTTGCAACTGGAATTGCTGATGATATTATCAGGTTGTACAAGTTTGACAACTTTGGGTCATCATCTTTTTCATCATTTTTTGTTTCTCATAGCGATGACTTGAGCAAACTTTGGCATGAGTGGTTTGGTCATCTAAACTATCAATCATTGTAGCAACTAGTTAATCAACAAATGGTGACCAGTCTTCCTCCTGTTTCATGTAGAGATGGTGTTTGTGCCAGTTGTGTTCTCGGAAAACATCATCAGGATAGTTTTGACAAACGTGCCTCTTGGAATGCCTCGAGCCTTTTACAACTTGTTCACAGTGATTTGTGTGGTCCACTTTCTTCTCCTTTTTTTGGGTGCAAGTATTTCTTAACTTTCATTGATGATTTTTCCATACGTACTTGGGTTTACTTCTTAAAACTTAAGAGCGAAGTTTTTGACAAGGTTTTTATTTACAAGGTCCTTGTAGAATTAAGAAACCTGGACATCAAATTCAAAGGTTAAGAACAGATAATGGAGGAGAATATGTGAACAATAATTTTACAAGTTACTGCACTGCACAAGGCATCCAAATGAAACACACTGTTCCATATACACCACAACAAAATGGTGTTGCTGAGAGAAAAAAATGCACATTAAAAGAAATGGCTAATTGTATGATCCAATCCAAAGGATTAAGTCTAAAGTATTGTGCGTAAGCCATCAACTGTGCAAATTACATAGTAAATCACACTCCCAAAAAGGCTCTTAAAAATATAACACTGAAAGAATCTTGGACTAAAATTAAACCAGATGTAAGTCACTTCCATGTATTTGGCAGTATAACATGGGCTCACATTCCTGATGAGAAAAGGAAAACATTGCAGCCTAAAAGTGAGAAGTGTATATTTGTTGGTTATTCTGAATATGTCAAAGGTTATAAACTTCTTCAACCACATTATAATGAAATTATTATTAGAAGAGATGCTAAATTTGATGAAACTATCTTGGCCTACGAGCCTAATTCGACAATTGTGCCCTCTTCAGCCTGCGAACCATTTTCAACATTTGTGCCTTCTTCGTCCTGCGACCCATATTCGACATTTGTGCCTTCTTCTATTCCTATTCTGGTTTCTTCTTGAGATGATGACAGTGAGGATGAAAATCCACCTCCACCTTCTCACCTTCCTCCATATGAGTCCTTTGAACCTGAACCAACACCAGCTCCACCGCTTCCTAGATGGGTCTGTTCAACATGAGAAGCAACTGGTGATCTTGTCGGTGATCCTTCAGATCAATGTCAGACATGTTCACAGTTCCAGTAAGCCTCTTCTCTTTTGATAAAGTTTCAGAGACTCATGATCCAGAGACATTTGCAGAAGCTTCAGGTCATCTAGATTGGGATACAACAATGAGTGAAGAGTATTGTTTTTTAATGGAAAATGATACTTGGGATCTTGTACCTCTTCCAAAAGGAAGAAAAATTGTTAGATGTAAATGGGTCTACAAAACTAAGTATGCATCATATGGAAGTGTTGAAAGACACAAGGCTCGATTAGTTGCCAAAGGATTTTCCCAAGTTGAACGAATTGACTATAATGAAACCTTTTCCCCTGTAGCCAAAATCAATTCCATCCGCCTTGTTATTGCCCTTGTTGCCTCACATAAATGGGAGGTCCATCAGATGGATGTTAAACCCAACTTCTTGCATGGAGATTTGCAAGAAGAAATCTACATGGAACAACCTCTTGTCTATGTCCAGAATGACTTTAGCCTTGTTTGTCACCTTAAGAAATCTCTTTATGGTCTTAAGCAAGCTCCCCGAGCTTGGTATGCCAAAATGGACATCTTTTTTATTGACATTGGATTGTTTAGATGCCATTCTAATCCTAATTTATATACCAAGATGTTAAAATATTGTGTAACTGTAAAGAATATTCTTATCCCCTTTTGTGGATAAAGTTAAAATATATTTATTATTGATTAGATCAAAATCCCCTTTTGTGGATTGATCATGTCAGGCATTGTAATTGACCAAATCCCCTTTTGCGGATTGGTCAAATCCTAATTGTAATAGGCTAAATGAAAAGTCGGCCCCAGAATATATTAAAGTGGTTATAATTACCCAGAATGAGAAGTCAACCCAGCTAGATTATATTAAAGTGGCTATAACCACCCATAATGTGAAGTCGGCCCAGCCAGTGAAAAGACACCCCAGTTCACACGTGCCAGATTGTATAAATAAGAGAGGCTAGTGCCTCATTTGGACACACACTCACTTGTTCATCAGAGCACAAGTATTGAAGGAAACTGCAGTTACCAGTTGCCGGAAGAAGGAAGAGAAAGAGAGGCACATCTATGGGAGAGGAATTTCTGTGTTGTTTGGTTCATTGTCTTGGCATTGTATTGGCTATCTATATTAAGGAAGTTTTGCTGGGTTTTCTTCCCCTTGAGGGTTTCCCAGGATAAATGCTTGTGTACTATTGTGATTTTGTTTCTCTCAATGATCCTATATATCCTATTGTTATCTAGTAAATTGAAAGTAACCTAATAATAACATAAAATTTAACATGGTATCAGAGCTAAGCTGAAGAGAGAATCTTTCACAGGAAAAAGAAAAATGTCACCGTTGTCGTACATGAAAATTAGGGCTTTTTATTAAAGAAGGTTTTCAACCTCAAAACCATCTAGAAAGGTGCACCCTACCTCAAGGAACACTTTGGCATCTTCAGCGCACTTTTTTAGTGGCTAGATCTCCCAGAAAGTGAAACCCTAGTTTTCACAAAGTACAAGAAGTATCAGAAAACTAGAAGTGCTAGAAAACCATAAGCACTAATCTAGAAATCCACTGGTCCAGTTTCAAGGGTCAAAATTTGGATTTTCAGAAATCTAACTGTACCATCACACTCGCCTCATTCCAGCACATCTTTTGGTGAGTTCAGTTTTCAGATCCAAGAAATTTGATTTTTTTATTATTTCGATAGCCCGTAGGGCTAGAGTTTCTACTGCAAGAAAGAATGACTACCAACATGTGGGTAGAAGACAAGCTGGAAGGATCTAGAAACTTCAGATCTTGGAAGCATAGTTTGCAAATGATTCTAGACGAGAATGATCTCCTAGAACATGTTACAGTGGGTGTACCAGAACCAGATGAAGAAGAGAAAAAGACCAAGCATAAGAAGAATGAAAGGAAAGCAAAGAGAATCATTTCAGATTCAGTGAAGGATCACTTGATCCCTCATATATCTGAACTACAAACAAAAAGGAAAATGTATGAAGCACTCAGCAGGTTATATGAAAGCAAAGACATCAACCGAAATCTTACCATAAGAAATTAAATTTGTAATATGAAGATGCACAACTCAGAATCTGTCACATCCTATCTTATGAGAGTTTCTCAGATCAGAGATCAGCTTGTAGCTATTGGAGATGTTATTAGTGACAAAGAACTTGTAACCACAACCCTAAATGGGTTTCCAACATTTTGGATTCCTTTTGTACAAGGAGTGTGTGCAAGAAACAAGTTACCCAAGTTTGATAAGTTATGGGCAGATTGCACACACGAAGAATCTAGACTTGCAGACCAACATAAGAGATTAATTGTCGATGAAGAGGAAGCTCTTACAGCTCAAAATAACAAAAGAAGTTCCTTCAGGAAGAACAATAAAGAATCTAACTCCGTAAGAGTTCCAGATAAGAAGAGAGATATTTCAAAGATTGGATGCTACAACTGTCAAAAGTTGGGACACTTTTCTTATGACTGTCCTCAAGGAAAAGGGAACAGAAAGAATCAAGCACATGTGGCATAGGAAGAGGAATCTCCTCCCTCAAATAAATCTTTAGCAGAAATCAAGGATTATGTACCTTAAGTTAAAGATAATTGATCTGAAGAAAGATAACAAATGGTGGAGTCCGTGAAGCCTCCCCACACAAAAACAAAAGATAAGTATTCATGTTTATTTTTAGTATCTTGTTTACTTTAATACTTTATCATTACAAGTTAGTTTTTGGTGAGAATGTTAATTAACCTCGTTTTATTTTAGTGTCTATGCAGACTTATGAAGGAAGTATCAAAGAAGAGGATGAAGAAAGAGATAAATATTTATTTCAGAAGTTAGACAACACAAGAAGGACGTATGATATGGTGACAGTCAGTAAAGACCAGACAATATCCAATATTTATATAGGAGCAGGAGGCTCCTAAAGATGCAGAACAAAAATATTCAAGATGAAGAAAAATATGGATACTGAGATATAGTGGATGAGATGCAGGTAACTATAGGTTTCTCCAGTACCGTTCTTATAGATGCAGAGGGAGCAGGTTGATCCAGTATGAAGACAGAAAGAAAGAAATATTCGAACTCAAGAAGGCACCCAGGATATCACAGAAGAAAACTTCAAGGATGATGATTATAAGCTATTAGCTTGGTGCAAGAGGGAGCCATGTCTCCAAGTTCGAAATGAAGGATCGTGATTTGATGCAGTTAGAAAAGAAAATGGATTGTGCCCAGATATTTTGATCAAGATGAAAGCTATCCAATAGATGGATGGTGCCCAACAAATGGGTAGCATGGTATTATACCAGGGAAAGGTTTTGGATCACAAGAGATTTTTTCAGATCCCATAGCTAGACCTTCGTAGAGAAGGAGAAAGAGAAAAGACCTTCGTAGAGAAGGAAAGAGAAATCCCATAGGTAGACCTTCATAGAGAAGGAAAAGAGAAGAGACCTTCATAGAGAAGGAAGAGACCTTCATAAAGAAGGGGAATGATAAATTTGCCAAGGTTGGCCTCTATCCAAGTGTTGAGTTTTGGATACTCTAGGGACATGCTAGAATACCCTCGTAGAGAGGGGTGTGACCACCCTCATAGAGAGGAATGTGGATGTTTCTCCAAGGGGCAGCGAACAAATACTCTCCTCTGGCCAAGGATTGAGTAGCCTAGAACACAAACCTTGACCATGTGGAATGGTTAGTTGGCTCTTGAGGTTTGTGTCATGATCTTGCGTGGATCATGGAAAGGGAGTCTAGTCTTGCCCAAGCTAGCATCTTAGCTTCTCTAGTTCATGTGGGATGACTAGGAGTGAAGCTATGGTAGTAGTCCTCCCTAGTGGATGGGTGAGATAGATGACTACAAGAGAAGGGAGAACATAAAAGGAATGGAAAAACTCATTTTCAAGGTTCAAAATTCGACTTGGGTTTATAACATGGTGCCCGTAAGGAAGAATTAAGGAGAAATCAAAATTTGCATAGATTTCCGGAATCTAAACCGTGCTTCCGAAAAAGAAAACTACCTCTTTCCCCCAATGGAACAAATCATGCAACTTGTCTCCGGATTTGAGTTGTTTTATCGGTTAGATGGGTTTTCAGGATATAATCGGGTTCTCGTAGCAGAAACCAACCAATTAAAGACCACGTTCCGAACCAAGTGGGGAACATATGCTTATAGAATAATTCCCTTCGGTTTGATGAATGTAGTAGCTACGTTTCAAAGGGAAATGGATATCACTTTTAAAGGATTAATCGGTCAAAGTGTAGTGGTTTAGCTTGATGATGTTACTGTCTATTCAAAGAAGAGGGAAGACCATTCAAAGAATCTCAAACAGATATTTGAACGATGTAGGAAATACATGATTTCTTTAAATCCCAAGAAAACTATATTTTTTGTTTCAAAGGGAATTTTATTGGGACATGTGATCTCAAAATATGAAATTTCAATGGATCTGGAAAGAACAAAATCCATTTTACAAATCCCCCCACCACATAGAAAAAAACCAATGCAATCATTCTTTGGCATAATCAATTTTGTAAGAAGATTCATTCTATATTTTGTTGAAATTGTGAAGCCGCTTCAAAGAATGATCAAGAAAGATGTTTAGTTTAAATGGACACCAGTGGAGAAAGAAACATTTGAAAATATCAAAGTTTCTATAGATGATGCACCATATCTGTGGAGTCCATATTTTACCAAAGTTTTCTTGCCATTATGTTTTCATATGATCACTCCCTAGCAGCAGTGGTCACAAAAAAATATGAGCAAGGATAAGGGTATCTTGTTGCATTCATGAGCATTGGGTTACAACATGTTGAATTGAACTGTCCCCCGATGGATATGAATTTTTTTTCTGTCCATAAAGCCATTAAACAGTTCAAACCTTTTATTCTAAAAAATCATACAAGATTCATCGTCCCTCACCCAGAGGTCAAGTACATGTTCGTTCAAAGGGAACTAGGGGAGCGACGAGGAAATTGGATGACAACCTTACAAGAATACAACCTTGAATTCAAACCAGCCAATATCATGAAAGGTCAAGGCATATGAAAATTAGTGACACAAGGCATCAACGATGAAGACCAAGAGGAGGATGGATGGCAAGATGAACCAAGAATGTATACTCAACAGGTTCCATATATCCCCCCAATTGATGGATCATATTATAATGATCTCAAATATTACCTGCAACATGGCACAACCCCCGATCACTTGAATGCTAAGCAGAAGAGGGCACTCCAATTGAAGTCTCTACAATATCTTTTTTTTTTTTGACAAGAACAGTTATGTTGTATTAAGCGGCATTCTGGCAAGCCAGAATCAGAAATTTACAAATCTGAAGAAGGTTGGTGACCTCTAACAGTGCTGCCAACCTTCTTGTGAATGTCTTGGGAGTCCAATCCCATCTTCTTCTTGAGCTAATTCGAGAAAATGACAAAAAATGCATACATGAGTAAATTCTCACAAACTGTGAGCATAGTAGAAGACAGAAGCAAAGCATTAATCCGAGGGGGATGAAATTTCCCCCTTAAAGAAGGGATCCAACTTTTTCTGAGAACCTAAAGAAATGTTGGAGATCGCCTCCTTTTCTCTACGCGCTTTGTTGGTCCTTCACCCTCGGGTAAGGGGTGGCGACGGAACTGAATTGTCTTTAGGTTCAAAAGTTTCCACAGAGCCGCTAGAGGGGACTGAAACACCCAAACCTGCAGAGGCAGAGGGTTCCGGATCTGAAGCCCGAATTCCTCTCGCTTCTACTGAATCTGGGGGGTTGGAATCTGGAAGGCTTTTGTCTGCCAGAGGGTCTTCCTTAACGCTTCTGGATCTAGGGCTTCATCTTCCTTCAGTGCATCAAAGCTGTTTTTATTTTCTAGAGTTGCCTCTGCTGAATGAGTGACCTTCGGAGCCTGGGCTAGTGGATCCTTTCGCCTTGGCTGCCTTCGTCGATTAGATACTGGCTGAAAATCATCTTCTTTTACTGGTCTCGGCTCCTTAGAGGCTTTGGGGCAGCTTTTTGCGAAATGACCGTAATCATGGCACCGAAGGCACTTAAAAGGAATCTACTCATAGTCCAGCCCTTGGACATGGCACCATTCCCCCACGGAGAGATTAATGGCTTCCGGTAGTCCTTTCTCGAGGTTAACCTCAACAAAAATACGAGCGCAGGTAAACTGATCCCCTTTCGGCTCCACCCTGTCCAGGAAACGCCCAAGCTTATTTCCAATGTCCTCCAGAGATCTTTCCCCCCAGAGATACAAGGGAAGATGAGGCAGCCTAACCCAAACAGGGGCTGCGGTGATCTCGGCTCTAGGATTGAAGTCAAGAGCCCAGGGGGCTAAGAACAGTCCTCTCAACCCCATGAAATAGGGTCCAGATCTGAAAACTAGATCACGGTCCTCTTTCCTCGAGAAACTGAAGACAAAAAAACCCCTACCTACTGCGCACAGAGCAACCTTTCCCTGTATCAGCAAATTCCAACGATCATCCATCCATGCCTCCACCGTTTTGGGGCTAGGCCATAACCCCGTAAAATTTTCGATGAGGGCCTTCTCTGCTAGATGGAGGGAAAGATTGCAAGGCTCCTCTGGGGATAGCTCTAGGGAAGGGATCTCCTCCATCTTCTTAACAAACTTGGACGAAAGAGAAGGCTTGGATTTAGTTCCTGCCGAGCGGACTAACACTTTGAATGCTTCCAAAGGATCTTTTTCCATCTCGGCTATCGGATCTGGGGCCATCGTAGCAGGGCAACGACCACCAGCAAACAAGAAGACGGAGCAAGTCGCAGAGGCAAGCCAAGACCACTGCTCCAGATCTCATGCAAAAACTTGGGAAAACGCAGGCGAAGCACAGGAGGGACGCTCTGAAAACCGCCGACCCGCGGCCCTGTATGCATCGAAGTCTCTACAATATCAACTCCTACATGGTATCTTATTTAGAAATGACTATGATGTAGTGTTACTCAGATGTCTTGAGAAACAAGATGTTGATAAGTTACTGAAGGACATGCACGATGGACCAATTGGTGGCCATTTTTCAGGAGACACAACAACTCACAAAGTGTTGAGAGATAGATATTATCTACCCACTCTCTTCAAACATGCCCATGCATATTCAAGAAGCTGTGAAGCATGCTAGAAATTTGTAGGAAGAGAACACAGAGTTGTTATTCCACTCCAACTTGTTGCTATTGAAGAACCCTTTGAACAATGGGGTTTGGACATCATTGGTGAGATGAAACCCCATTCCTCCAAACAACACATGTACAGTCTAACCACTACTTATTATTTTACATGATGGATTGAAGCTGTACCACTGGTCAAAGTAAATGAACAGGTAGTGATTAATTTTCTTGAAAAAATCATCATCACAAGGTTCAAAGTTCCTAACTCTAGTGTTTGATAATGCAACTTATTTTTCATCTTTAAAATTATCTGAGTTTGCATTAGAGAAAGGGATTATTTTGAATTCCTTTGCCAGCTATTATCCTCAAGGTAATGGATTGGAAGAATCCACAAACAAAAACATAAATCCTCAACTGAGCCATGGTCAATCAACAGAGAAATTGACACAACGCTTGATCGAATTCCCTCTGGGATGATCACGTCACTCCAAAGGATGCCATAGGGAATTCTCCATATTTCCTTGTTTATGGGAAAGAAGTCGTTTTACCCTCAAATATATACCTTCCTTCCCTACAAATCACTCAACATTCCCGAGGAAGAGAGTTCCCCGTCATTCAAATACGCATCAATATATTTTTAGGTTTAGAGGAGAGTCGCGCTAAATCCAAAAGCAAGTTTGAAACTCACCAATAGACAATAAAAAATTGGTTTGATAAGAAATCTGTTGGTGATAAAGAATTCCAATTTGGGGACTTAGTCCTCAAATGGGATAAGACACACAAATATAAATGGAAGCATTCAAAGTTCCAACAACTTTGGTTTGGACCTTATGTTATCAAAGAAAATATTGGCCAAGGTACCTTCCGGTTGCAAAACCTTCAAGTGGAAGTTGATTCTCTCCCCATTAATGGCCAAATTCTCAAACACTATATCAATTGGCCTTTAAGGTTGTTGTTTCCTTGTACATAAATAAACTTTTCAATTTTACCTTTTCCCCCTTTTAGTTTTGTTTTTGTTTTTTACTTTCCATTATTTTCGGTTTGCTTCCTAGTATGTTTGTTTGGCTTTTCAGATCCTTCTTGAAATTTCCTACCTTGATTTTGAGTTTCTAGCACCTTAGTCCTGGTCATATATTTAAATCCTAACACACTTGGTGTTGATAACCTGAAGATTCAACGGCATGCTGTTCAATCCACATTTTCTCCCAACCATGTAAGCCTTGATATGCACTGTCTCAAGTTACATCTAGTGGATGAACATAACTCATCAATACATAAGAACGGTGCAACAAAATAGAGAACCAAGAACCTTTACTTAAGAACAGACTATTCCATTATGTGAACTGAATGAAAATGATTTTGAATATATGTCTGTAGTATTCTAGAGATTATAACTCATGAAGGTTTCTCATCTATAATCATGCCAACAAATCTCACTATCACATGTGTCATCCCTAGTGCCTTTAAAGGATCACTGGAATCCCCCCATCCACCTCTCTCTAAATAAAAGAGAATCAAATTTTATAAAAGGTAAAGGCTTGGGGAAAGGATTTATAGATCACATGGGACATGCAAGTATCTTCGTCAGGGTTATGGACGCTTGTTGGCAACAGAGAAAGGCTTGTGAAATTTGGGCTATGGACGCTCGCTAGAAATAGAGAAACACCATAGAAATGAAATATGACTTGTATTCTCAGCATTCTCGATGTTTAGTTTCCATCATACTCCCTACACATTTTCCTTTAGTTATTTATCATATGAATAAGAAATAATTTGAAAGCAATGTGGTCAATGGAAAGTTCTTTCTCCTCTTTGTATCATCTAAGTTCTCTCGAAATCCAAACTATGGGACCTATTGTTTCTCTCTTGAGATTTTGCATGATGAATTCACCCCTCCCCAAAATATGTGTGGATATCATCTTACAAATATGAAGGGCTTCGTGTAGTGTGTCGACATTTGTTGTGACAAGCACTACAACCCTCCATTTTCCTTCTTTACATTACAATTTCCCTTGCGAGAAAATGAAGCCCCTTGTTTTTTTATGTTTTGGAAAGAACTCCCATCAGTCTCTCTCTTTACCTCAAGCATTTTTGGGAAGTCCTACTTACCTTGAGAAATAAATGGCAAAAGGAAGTACTTGAAAATTCATTTTTAAGCAAGTTTGGGAGAAATTGACAAAGTTTATTCTAACTCCTCTGATGTACATCGAAGGAGTTCCATTTAACTCCTCTAATTCACATCGAAGGATTTAAAGGATGAACTTTCATCCAAATCCTCAGATCAGTAATATCCCACCAACTCTGCATTAAATGAGAAACTCTCCGGTCTATATATTCACCAAAAAACCAGAATTTTCACTATTCTGCTAAGCTATTGAGGTGAAGAGAGATCTCTCCATACCAAGAATGCACTGATTCATTACATCTGCATGCACAACCTATCGAGATCCTCCACTTGGGATTAGGGTTCCATGTATGTCTCGTCATTTATCATTTCTTGTTAGGTTTAGGTTTCCTCTTTGTTTTTATTTGTTTTGGCATACCTCCTTTCATATTTCGCCCCTCATCCCATACACTTCTTCAACCCAAACCATATATCTATTATTAAAACCCCGACCTTCACTCTGTCTAGGATTTTTTTCTCCCCCTCCGAGTCTAACTTGCACCAAGACTTTTCAGGTCCCGCCTCCATCAATTGACCCTAGTTGTTTACAAGTGCATATTAACACCCCGATATAAGTTATTCCTTCAAGAAAAATTACCCTCACAAAATCATATGTAGATCTGATAAGTTCACACCATGACCTTTAGTTTCTTTTTCAAATTTCCATCAGGCCATTTAATAGTAACTTTTCTGATCATATCGAAATATTTCTTGTTAAAACTTCCGATATGATCAAAGGATTTCTAAGTAACTCCGTCGACCCTCTATACTTCGGAAGCTCTGAACCTAACTCTTCCGATGTGTTATCAGAGCAGTTGGAGTTAAATCCTTTGATTCACATCAGAGGATTTGTCCTCAAGTCTTCCAATCAGATCCAATTAAATCAACTCTTAACCTTGCTCAAAAGCCTTAGAATGAACTTCCTTGAAACACAATTAGATACTTTGAGACTAACTTGTCCGATATCCATTGGACAACTTGTTATCAACTCCTTCGATTTGCATCAGAGGAGTTAATCTTTAAACCTCCAATTTTTTCCTTGTAAGCATATTTTTCACCTGTTCTTCCTCAATTTTTCACCAAGATTACTCAAGCATGCCTGCCATCACTTTATCATCCTCAGATGAACTCTTCACCCAATAACAACCCCAATAAGTTTTCTGGTAGTTCAAATTCTTAATTCAATGTCATATTATGAGAAAATTTAATCTCCGCACTGAGCTCATTTCATTTTTATTGCAGGTTCAAGTATCTCACCTCGAAAGAAGACAAAAAGCAAGATACTTGGGACCGATGCCTCTGGTAGTGTCCAATAAGCATAGGATGAACCGTAAATAATCAGATCTATGTACGATGATACATCAAGACTTTTGGAGAAGGATGGAGAAATATTGAAGTGGGGAGAAGTATACCACATGTTCAAAAAATATAACTTCTCCTCCGAGGATAAAGAACTAGATGAAGTCCAAGTGTTCAAAAATATCACGAAGTCAAGTATTTTCAAAGTAGAAGCACACCCGACGGTTTTTCCATGTGCAAATACCATCATGTGGATTTTGAAGAGTATCGATGTAAATGATAGATACGTCTACAATGCCAGGAAGGATCCCATAGCTTGATTTAGACCCGAATATTTGGACAAGTGTTATCACATCGAAAAGGAAAGAAAGAAGTTGGATAATAAGCTCCTTAGTGAGTCTGAGTACACACCAAAGAACATGTTTCCAAAGTGGTACATGGCTGAAAAACAATTAAAATACAAGCCCAAAAGCGGCTATCCCACAAGTGCCTTGAGAAGACCCTATCAATACTTGATAGCCATGTTGTGTAGATTATATGGGGAACCTGACGCATCACAATTATTCCTATCGTATATTCCCTTGACATACTACTACGCAGATGAAGGGGTATCATTCAATTTGGAGGACATCTTGTCTAAAAACTCATGGTGGCTATCTCCGTGGTAACAGGATCCCAACCCAAAACGTTTCCAAGATTCCACATGCCTTAATACCTCCTGGATATCACGTTCAAAACCCATAAATACACTAGGATGGGGTGGATTTGGCATCCATATGACCCAACAATTCATGTTTACTGTAAGGTGCTTTGGGAACACAATTACTGCACAAAATACCAGAGGATATGTAAGCACTTTCTGGCCCCTTTGTGTTGGGTATGTGTTATATTATTTGCACGACTAACTCTAGTGTCTGTTGCATTGTGTCGGGCGTGCATGGGGTGATATCCTTTTGTGACGGGGTTTGGGGGAAGCGCCCCCAATATTTTTTTCCCCCGGGAAATGTGTTACATTTTTGCCTCATTTTTTGTGTCTCCTTGATTTTTGTGTCCATTGTTGGGCGGTTTTTTGGCACATGGTTTTTTTCGATGGTTTTCTATTTCCGGTTAAGGAATTAGGATTGTTGACTAATCCAGATCATTGGGTTAGGATTTTGGATGTCGTTGGCTCCTATATGTATATTGTATTGTAAACAATGTATCACTATGGATGAATATATAATATGCTGGTTTTCCCGATTGGGGTTTCCAGGGGAAAAATCTTTGTGTAATGTGTGTATTTGCCATTGTATGATTTCTGTTCTTTTATTGAAAATATGTTTGCAGTAAAATATTGTACAAGGTTAAAATCTACATTTGGTATCAGAGCTTTGTTGGTGTCAGGGGGATGCCTTTGTGGTAAAGGGTTTGGCTCGAGACTGTGATAAGCCTGATTACAGTGGGAGATATGTGGTATTGATTTTTCAGGTGAAAAGAAATGGCAAACAAATTGAAAATGGAGATAAATAAGTTTAATGGGAAATTTTTTGAGCTGTGGAAGCTCAAGATGGAAGATCTGTTGGTGCACAGAGATCAATGGATCATGGTGGATCCAGGTACCACATCTACAAGAAATTCAATAGATGACTGGAAAAAGTTGGACCAGAAGGTGTCAGATTCAGTATTACTGAATGTGTCAGACGAATCCACGACCAAATATTTATGGGATAAGTTAGGGAATTTGTATCGGTCTATGTCCCTAGTAAATAAACTATTCCTAAGAAATAATTTGTATAACCCGAGGATGAGAGATGGAGAATCAGTGGAAGAGCATTTGAATGCCTTCAATATTGTGGTAAATCAGTTAGTATCTGTTGAGATTAAAATTTCAGATGATGATACATGTATTAGTTTACTGTTCTCTTTACTAGACTCGTGGGATAGTCTGTTTGTGGCCATAGGTAGCAATACAACTGCCTTGAAGTTTGATGAAGTGGTCTCATCCTTGTTGTCAGAGGAGATGAGATAGAAGAACATGGAAGGACAGAGAAAAGATGCAATATTTGCAAGAGACTGCTCCCAAGAAAGAAATAGATCTAATTCCTCAAGTGGGAGATCTAAGTCTAAGGGAAGATCTAAGTATCCCAGTAAGTTTCTAAAGGTATGTTGGAGATGTGGAAAAGAAGGCCACTACAAGAAGCAGTGTAGATCCAAAGTTGAGAAAAATAAGGGATTTGAAGAATCTCTTTCTACGTAAGAAAATACCTCCAAGGAAGAAGGAGGGGATGTGCACTTGGATTCTTGAAGCACACATGCAGATCATGAGGCATGGTTGGTTGACTCAACTGCATCCTTTCATATGACTCCCCACAGGGAGTGGTTTTATGAATATGAAAGGTATGATGGAGGTAATGTTTTCCTAGGTGATGACTCGGCAACCAAAATCATAGGACGAGGAAAATTCAAGTTGCGACTCATATATGGAAGGATTAAAACATTACATGGTGTTCTGCACATCCCAGGATTGGATATAAATTTGATTTCTGTAAGAAAAATGGATGATGCAGGGGTAAAAACAATATTTGAAAAGGAAACCTGTAGGATGGTTCAAGGAGAAATGGTGTTGTTGAAGGGAGTTCAGTTTGGAACTTTGTATAAGCTACAAGGAAGCACTATTAGTGATGGGTGTAATAGTTCCATTGTTCCTGATATTGGAGTTGAAGAAGAAATAACTCATACAATCTCTGGAGAAAAGGTTATGTTGTGGCATCAATTACTGGGGCATATCGGAGAGAAGGGTCTTCAACTACTACACGGTAAAGGTATGGTTGAAGGTATGTATAACTTCTCTCTGGATTTTTTTTATGTGAACATTGTGTATATGGGAAGCAGAATCATGTAAGATTCCCCTCTGGGGAAATGAGGGAAGAAGGAATTTTACAACTAGTTCACAGTTATGTGTTTGGACCTATGTCGGTTCCATCATTGGGAAAATCTGTGTACTATGTCTCATTTATAAATGAATTCTCGAGGAATACTTGGATATATTTCCTCAGGAAGAAATATGAATTCTTTGATAGGTTTAAAGAGTTTAAGGCTCTTGTTGAGAATCAAACAGAGAAAAGAATTAAGGTGTCGAGGACAAATAATGGCACATAGTTCCGCGGGAATGAATTTGAATAATTCTATAAGAAGTGTGGTATAACAAGGCAAGAGATTACTCCATATACACCTCATCATAATGGAGTTGCAAAAAGGATGAACATGAAACTGATGGAAAAAGCAAGGTGAATGCTCATTCGTGCTGGGTTCGGGAAATAATTATGGGCAGGGGCAGTGGGTACTACATGTTACCTGGTCAACAGATCACCCTCTTCAACAGTGGATGACAAGAATCCACAAGAGGTATGGACTGGTAAGAAACCTTCAAGGTATTTGGATGTGCCTATGTTCATGTTCCAAAGTAAAACATGAGTAAGCTAGATAAGAAGGCTGAAAAGTATATATATTTTTGGGTATAAAGATGGTCTCAAAGGTTATAATCTTTGGAACCCAAAAACTAAGAAGGTTGTGTAGAGATAAGATGTGGTATTTAGAAAAATGAAGGATGTTGTTAAACATGAATTCCTACCAAGTAAGGAAGAACCAAAGAAAATAGAGTTTGATTTAAAGGATGATGAATCAGACTCTACAGAAGAACAAGAATCAGAAGAAGAAGATCCTCATACTCCAATATTGAGGAGATCGGTTCAAGAAATAAGGCTACCGGAAAGGTATACTCCATCCAATTTTTGTTCAAATTTTTCTTTGTCTATTACTGATTATGATCCTATAACTTTCAGGGAGGTAGTGGATTCAGAGGATGGAAAGATCCAGAAAAAGGCCATGGATGAAGAAATGATATCCTTGGATAAGAATGAGGCTTGGGATCTAGTGGAGTTTCCGACTGGAATAAATTCCATTGGCAACAAATGGGTATTTAAAAAGAAGCTGAATGTAGAAGGAAAAGTTGAGAAATACAAAGCTCGGTTAGTAACAAAGGGTTATTCCTAGGTTGAGGGAATTAATTTTGGTGATATTTTTTCTCCTATTTCCAAGTTAAGTTCTATAATATTTATATTATCTATTGTTGTTGCATTTGATTTTGAAGTAGACCAGATGGATGTGAAGACAACATTCCTACATGGGGATCTGGAGGAAGAAATCTATATGAAGCATCTAGAAGGATTTGTTGTGAAGGGAAAGCAGGAGCTGGTATGCAAGTTGAAAAAGTCCTTGTATGGTTTAAAACAATCACCAAGGACGTGGTATAATTTTTTTTATACTTATATGCTGGGACTTGGCTTCACAAGAAACAAAGAGGATCATTGTGTGTATTTTAAGTTAATTGGTGATCATTTGATTTATTTAGTCTTGTATGTGGATGACATGTTGCTGATAGGAAACAACAAGGAGATTATCCAGGATGTGAAAACTCAGTTGTCCTCTAAATTTGACATGAAGGATCTTGGTGCTTCAAATTTCATCTTGGGAATGGAAATTAAAAGAGATCAGAAAAAGAGGAAACTCTGGTTAAATCAGAGAAAATATGTTGAGACAATATTGTAGAGGTTTAATATGCAGGAATGTAAACCGTTCAAGGTCCCTATTCATGTTGGTGTAAAGTTATTTGCAGATCAGTGTCCAAAGACACATGAAGATGAGGAGGACATGTATCATGTTCCATATGTGAGTGCAGTTGGTAGTTTGATGTATGCAATGGTCTGTACTAAACTAGACATTTCACATGCATTGGGAGTTTTGAGCAGGTATATGTCAAAACCAGAGAAGGAGCATTGGACAACAGTAAAAATGGTTTTTAGGTATTTGCGTGGCATTGCTAGCTATGGATTGTGCTACCAAGGAAGACCGGGATTGCACATAGTGTTGGACATACATGGCTTTGTGGATGCAAACTGGGCTAGAGATCTGGATCGTAGGAGATCTACAATTGGGTATGTGTTTAACCTGTTTGGAGGAGAAATCAGTTGGATGAGAAAAATACAGGCTGTAGTGGCACTTTCAATTATAGAAGATGAATATATGGCAACCACTCATGCAAATAAGGAAGCAATATGGTTACAAATATTGTGCTCAAGTATTGGGTTGGTACAACAAGATGTAAGGATAGATTGTGACAGCCAGAGTCCAATTTTTCTAGCGAAGAGCCTGTCTTATCATTCAAAGATAAAGCATATTGATATTCAATATCACTTTGTGAGAGACATGGTTGAAGAAAATAAAGTGTTGTTGATAAAGGTGGACACTTTGAAGAAAGTTGCAGATTCATTAAAAAAATATGTGAGCACTGAGAAGTTCTCTTGGTGTAGAGGATCCATGGGAATTGCTTCCCTGGATAGTTGATTATGTAACCTTGTATGCAAAGAAAACAACAAGTGGGAGAATGTTGGGTATGTATTATATTCTTTGCACGATTAGCTCTAGTGTCTGCTACATTGCGTCAAATGCACATGGGGGGTTTGAGGAATTGTTTTTGCCTCGGGAAACATGTCTCATTTTTGCCTCGTTTTTCATGTAGCCTTGATTTTTGTGTCCATTGTTGGGAAATTTTTTGGCACATGTTTTTTGCTGATGGTTTTCTATTTCCGGTTAAGGAATTAGGGTTGTTGACTAATCTAGGTCATTGGATTAGGATTTTGGATGTCGCTGGCTCCTATATGTATATTTTATTGTAAACAATGTATCACTATGAATGAATATAGAATATGCTGGTTTTCCCGGTTTGGGTTTCTAGGGGAAAAATATCTGTGTAATGTGTGTATTTTCCATTGTATATTTTATGTTCTTTTATTGAAAATTTGTTTGCAGTAAAATATTGTACAAGGTTAAAATCTACACTTTGTAAAAATTCATCATCTGCACCACTCCTCCTTGCATGAATGATAAATCTACAACAGTCATAAGGAGAATTAGGTATTGGTATCTCATGGAGAATGAAACATATATCAGGGTGTATGGCGCAATGAAACCACCTCATTTATTTCCCCGATTCATGTCTGAAAAATTTGTACTTCAGGAGATCACATATCAAACCATCATGCATGGGGTTGGGGGAATGTTATATCGACTGAAAAAAGGAAACATGGTCATCGCTACCAATATATGTTGGTAATTACTTCTTCTAGAACACCAAGAAAGATCAATCATAGCTAAATAACTTTCTATCTTATCACTTTGGAGGAGAGCGGTACATAAGGCATGACCCTAAGGATGTTGTGAGAGACCACTTCAGTAAAGTTGGTCTACCCTGGGAATATACCATTGACATCAGGGATGAAGAAGAAGTGCACCATAAAACTCAGACTTCCGAGGAAGTCATCTTCAACAGGCGTGGCCAACCAAGAGGAAGGATCACACATGAAGAAAAGGCTAGGGAAGAAGCCAAGAAAAGGGCAGAGGAAGAGGAAGTTTAGAAATCACCTCGCACTTCCACCTCGATACACTCAGGTTCAACGTAAGAGGTAGAGGAAGTACCAAATGATAAAAAGAGGAGGGATAAGGAGAAAGTCATAAAAAATAAGAATGTTGTAGTAAAAAAGAAAAGTAATATCGATGCAAACAAGGCCAAGGACAAAGCCAAGGCAAAGGCAAAAGCTACAATAGAACGAGAGATCAAACAAAAGGAGAAAGAAAACATTGAAACAAAAACACAATATGAAATAGAACAAATAAAAAAATCAACTAAAGAGGTAATCGACAAAGAGGCTGAGGCAGAGAGACAACATAAAGACATAGAAGATAGAGGGGATGACACCCACCCAATGGAAACACATATCCCATAAATGTATACTACAGACATAGGGACATACATATCAAGCAATGACCTAGGACTTGGAAGTTGGGAACCATTCCAACCGCGTGACGTGATTTACTTAAGGAGCTTCACCAACGACAATAAGACATTTAGAATTGTACTAGAACATGTGAATAAAGTGCCAACAACGGAATGGATTCCCATATCGGTTGTCACACACGTCTCCGTGACAAGAGATGTGAGGGAAAACCCCGTAGCAATGACTACAACTGGATCTGCATTTATGAATTCCAATGTGGATAACATTCAAATACTATGCCAACATAATGAGGAGAAAGAGGAAAAAATCAGAGTTGGAGGAAAGGCTCAAACAAGTCAGAATTGATGAACACAATCTTCAAAGTTTCATAGTTAGTGATGAAAAGGTTGGGAGAGAACTAGAATAAGCTATCATAGGCATGCATGCTCACCTACACCTATTTCAAAAAGAAACCGCTATAATCACATAGTAGAATAATTAGATACAAACAAAACTAACATAGTACAAAACTATCTGAGAAGGCATCGATGACATCAGCAGATGGATCACTAAAAATCCTGATGCACCTCCATAATTGTACCGACCATCAAAAGAAGAAAGAAAAACAAACTTGTATGGACTTGAACATTTTCAACAGGTGGGGCAAAGAGATGATAGGGAACGACAAAGTATAGAACTATCCAAATACAAACAAAATCGACACAATACAAAACTATCCAAGGGAACGACGACATTGATAGATGGATCACTGAAAATCCCGATGCACCTTCAGAATTGTACCAACCATCAAAATTAGAAAGAAAAACGAAATTGTATGCACTTGACCATTTTCAACAGGTGGGGCAGACAACTGATAGGGAGGTTACAAAATCAATGGAAATATGCTAAAGGATACACAAAGTTGCGCATGAATTTATGAAGAGCATCCGACTACCAAGACTAGATGAGCTCAGGAAGAATCTCGTGACAAAAGCGCTAGTAGACAAGGTGCATGGCAACACAAATAAAAGAAAGGAAATGGTTGAAGAAACCACTACCATCTTCACAGACCTCATAGATCAACACTTGCTGCAATCGGTAAAACTCCATACCATGATACAAGCTTTCATGACGACATTAGCAAAAGACATAAGAACCCTCGAGGAAATCATGACCATGAACAACATAGCTATGGAAAAACTAACTTACATGAGGATCATATCCTTGTACGCTCAACTAGAAATCTAGACAACATACATCAGGGATAAAAATACTTGAATGAAGACAAAATAGAGGCCATAATGATCCGGATTTATGTAGGAACACAATGAAATACAAAAATACACATAAACACAGAGATGCAGCAGAAATACGACTTCATTTCATTAATAACAAATAACTGAAATATGCTTACAGACAAAATGGAAATAAACTAGCTAGGGCGCTGGTAGCTTATCTCTGAGAAGAGATGTGGCTGCTACTCACATCCGTGAGAAGATGATTACAATGAGGCTCTAGAGCCCTTTTTACAATAGACGAGAATGCCAAAAGTCATAGACATCCAAAAACCTAACCCTAGGAGATGAAGCGCTAAAAGTCATGTGGGCCCCGTTTGGGTAAGTTAGTACATCAACTTCCCGGGGTCGTAACTTTTGCATACGATC
>ML781612.1:218750-232327 GCA_009831015.1 Picea engelmannii | reverse complement strand
GGGCTCAATCATGCCTTCGGCTATCATTGAGAACCTCGATCTCAAAAAACCTTCATTTAGGCCCTCAAAATGGCCCCGGAAGTTAAAACCTGCTAAAAATAGTAAATTGCCAAAATTGCCAGAAAACTGTTTTGAGCCAGTCAAAAAAGGTGGGTGGACATTGATATCCACCTGGATCACATAAAGTGTCAACACCTATTTCCTATTTTGTCTCTTTCCCAACCAATCTCAATTTTGTTCTTATTGTACACTTGTCACTAGGAAGTAGGAAGCTGAACCAATTTTGTAACCGCCTCTTCAAGAGGAAGGCAAAGATTCACCTAGCAGTTACTAAGAATTGTATAAGAAAGAGCAGAGGCTCATTTTGTAGGGGATTTTTTCTCTTCAAACATTGTCTATTTCTGAACTATTTTGCGGACATAGTGTCAACTAAAATTGGAGAGTCTTTCTTAGAGTTTTGTTGATGCTTGAATCCGTTAGGACCGAAACGACAACCTCATGAGGACATTAGTCCACCTTCATTTTTAGAGAGGTGGTTCTCCTCTTTGGCTAAAATATATATCTTTGAATATCTTGGAGTAGGGAGAGTGCTAGACAACAGACCCCAAATCTTTATTGCTTGGATTTAAATGAAAATGGTTCTTCAATAACCCAATATGATTTTTTTGTGCAACAAGAGTCTTTTTACAATAGGAAAATATTGAAGGAGGGCTTCAACATCAAAATTAAATTGTGATCAACATCATACACAATCTTCTTAATCATACATAAATGCATCCATGTCTTATTCATGAAAAATAAGAGAGAATAATTTGATCATCTCAAAGAATTTTAAGAGAGTATTGTTATCAAGATCAAAAGAGAATTTGATAGGTCAACCTCAAATATATTATACTTAAAACTCAAAGTTACAATATACAGTCAAGATCAACCCCAAAGCAATTCTTTGTGGAGTTTTATTTAAGAAATATGTTCTTCATTACAAAATCTTTGACAACCATGTATGTGGCTACAAATAATCCATGATCATATAAGAAAAGATCTTAGAAGAATACAAGAAAAACACTTAACAACTCAGCCTTGTGCCCAACTATGAGATTCAAGCATAACGCTATGAGAAGTGATGTAGAAGAATATTAAAAAAAATGAAGATGGAGATTTCTTTCTTTTGATCAGAATCTTGATTGTGTATCCATGGCTGTACCTTCTTCTTCTTCTAATCTTCTTCCATGACCCTCTGACAATATTTATTATTGGGCCTCTTGATGAAGCCTCTATTCTCTTTTTAAGAAGAGATTTTCTAACTACTTGAGTAGTTAGGGTTTCTCCCTTTTAGAAATTCCCGTACAAGTTTCTTCTTGAAACATTTCCTTTAATTAATTCCTCATTATTGAACTCACACCATTAATACAAGTATATTGAAAATGGGTCCCTCTCCATTTTTAATAAAAGTTTTAATTAAACTTTTATTTTAAATAAATTTAATTAATTTTCCATTAAAAGAGGACGATTGTAATTTAATTTTATGGAAGTGAAAACCAACATTTTATCCATGTAAACCACTTCTGATGTTCTCTTCATAGTCTTATATTTCCAAATTTATAAATGTTTCGCAAATCCATCGCCCGGATCTCAAGATATGAGCTCGTGAAGTTGAGTAGTTATGCATGCCCATTAAAAATGCA
Source organism: Picea engelmannii (assembly GCA_009831015.1). NCBI lineage: Eukaryota > Viridiplantae > Streptophyta > Pinopsida > Pinales > Pinaceae > Picea > Picea engelmannii. Next base: position 230,642 of record ML781612.1, on the reverse strand, counting down.
GCTGACTGATATTTTAATTTCTGATAAAAATATATCAACTTTCAGAACTTGAAACCTATACCACCATATTATACTTTGAAATACCTTTCCAACGGTATAAATTTTGCGCGATTCTAACACCCGGAGCTCAAGTTATGGCCTCCGCAAGATCAACACTCGGCCATCGCTGATAAAAACTGATGGGAAAATGTGGGCCCTTGGATGAATTTCGTGCTTCCCTTCATAAAATTTGAATTTTTTTATTTAAAATTCTATCCCACATGCATTGGGATATTATATTCTTCATGATATATAATACTAAGTGTTTTATACACTTAGCAAGAAACACAGGAAGAGAGGAAATTATGGAGCTTGGAGGATTTGGACCTTGGAAAATTGTCGAATAAAATAATATTTTTTTGGAATCCTGTCATCGTTCACCTCATGCCATTTCATCAATGAGTCATTCCCATGTGTCATCATGGGAATGACCCACATCATCACCATGTGTCATATTCTCATTCGCTAGTTTTCATGCCTTGGAATAGCTTTGAGAATTTGGCTAAGTATGTGAGATGGGACAAGAGGGGATGAGGGAGAGGGGGATTGTGAAGTTAACCATGAAATTTTCATGAACCTGCCAAACCGCGGTTGGATGAGTGATCCAAATAAACTAATTATAGAAGGGTCGTCGGTCGGACGAGAGCGAGTTTGAATTTGAAGCTTTTTATGAACCCACCAACTCGAGAACCCACGAACCCGCGGCAAATCTGATGGTCCAAAATGTAGATCATGGAACTTTGGGTGCAAAGTGGAGATCACATAACTTGGAGGATGAGGGCTTGAACCCATGAACCCATGAAGTTAGAAAAATGGCTAATTATTATGTAACAAAGCAATCGATCAGACTTACAACATAGGAAATTTGATGGAGATGAAGGTCCGCCAACCCGCCAACCCGTGAAGCCGATGTGGAGATGAAGGAAGAGTCCCAAAAATGTCTAAGTGTAGAGACTAGTGGAGCACATGGAGAAGAGTGGTTAAAAGAGAAAATGGTTAAGTGTGGAGATGGAAGGTGAGGGAGATAAGTGATGCGAGTATTTCACAATTAGAAAATGGAGAGGAGAACAAGATACTTAGAAAAATTCTTCATAATCTCTCCTTCGGACTTTTAGACCAGATCTTGAATAACTTAGGCATGTGTAAACAAATTTATGATCTGAAAAGTGCATGACGAAGCTGAGACTGAGGGCTACAAAGTGAACTTATAAAAGCTCAAAAAATGTCTTCTTTTTATATCAAGGATTTTATGAATCCAAGAGCGGAAAAATATAGATGACCAAATTTTGGTTAACAATTGGCTCCAACTGTGGGACAATGACCCCCTCTGGGTTATTGAGAACACCATAATCTCAAGACCAACTACCTTCTCCATTGGGCTATGGAGTCATCTTCAAAATGAATTCTTATAATTCTTATTCTTCCATGGAGTTATCTTCAAAATTCAATACAGATACTGTCTTATTATGCAAAATTTAATTGAAGAAACAAAATATATACATACATAATCTACCTACCCTAACTTACTTGAAATATAGGGGAACCTTGGGTATAGGAAGATTTCCAATGGAGCCATTTGAGCATCCAATTGACTTGTGAAATGGACTCTAGTAGTGAGAAAAATATTGGGGTTGCTACCAGTAAATCAGGAGCATGCCCAAAATGTACCACAATGGGATCGAACAATGTCTGCAGAAGACTTGTTTGCATTGGCGGGCCAACAATACTTTCGAACCAATATTGAATATAATCTACTCTTGGCTTCCCTGAGTGTTTCTATATTCAATCAAATGAGAAATTTCTTTCTTTAAAACATTCTCTTTTTCTTCTTTTTCCACATTCAAGATTTTTGTTTCATTGGCGATGTCTTGACAATGTTCTTCTATGCAATGGCTATCTTCTTTGTTCTCAAAATTGTTTTCTTCCACCAATTCTTATTTATTTTGGTTGAATTCTTCTTGCATATTTGATGGAGACTCTTTAATTTATTCCTCATATGGAGTATATGAGATGTTGATATCATTTTCTTGGTCTTTGAAATTCTTTCCTTCATTTTCAGCAACAAGATTTGATTTAGAAAAGTCTTGCAGTGTTTCATGATATTCTTCTTCTGAATCATTCATTTTATCTTTTTGTGTCCATGTGGGAGAGGGGGGTGGGAAGAAACATTTAAAACATAAAAAAAAACATATGAATGCACCTTTGGGATGAAATTTTCTGCAAATGAATCTTCTAACACATCCCAACTAGTAATGGAGTTATGCACTAATGAACTATACCATTCAAGAGCATCCTCTCATAGAGTTTGTAGGAATTATATACATGTAACATTGTCTTCAATTAAGTTGAAATAATAACATGTACCTTTAAAATTAATCAAGTGTTTCTCTTTATCTTCTGAAGCATCCCCAAAGAATGTAGAAAAAAATTCAATAGGAATATTGGGCATTTGAAAGTCTATTTCTGGTAGATTTAAAGGGGTACTATGAAATCGCCTCCTTCTTTTAGTATTTATCCCTTTTGTCGAATATTGCAAATCCATTGATGGGCTTGATGAAGAATATAAAGAAACATTATGACACGAATGAAACCCTTCATTTTGAATTTTTTAAATGGAGTTTCTAGGGAGTTCATTCTCCCGAATCTTTGGTGCTTCTCATTTCTTTTTGAAATTACAAAAAAGGCGAGTCATGCTTAAAATAAGAAGCATTTTTATTGAATATTCTTCTCAAAACTTTGAGCCATGGAGATTTCTGGTTCCTCAAATATCTTGAAAATAAATTGTTCCCCAATATGGTCACCAAAAATGTTGATGCTTGAATCTGCTAGGATTGAAGCAACAACCTCATGAGGACATTAATCCCCCTTTGTTTTTAGAGAGGTGGTTCTCCTCTTTGTCTAAAATATATATCTTTGAATTTCTTGGAGTAGGGAGAGTGATACAAAACAAACCCAAAATATTTCTTGCTTGTATTTAAATGAAAATGGTTCTTCAATAACCCAATATGATCTTTATGTGCAACAAGAGTCTTTTTACAATAGGAAAATATTGAAGGAGGGATTCAACATCAGAATTAAATTGTGATCAACATCACACACAATATTATTAATCATACATATATACATCCATGTCTTCTTCATGAAAAAACAAGAGAGAATAATTTGATCATCTCAAAGAATTTTAAAAGAGTATTGTTATCAAGATCAAAAGAGCATTAGATAGGTCAACCTCAAATATCTTATACTTAAAACTCACAGTTATAAGATACAGTCAAGATCAACCCCGAAACAATTCTTTGTGAAGTTTTATTCATGAAAGATGTTCTTAATTACAAATTATTTGACAGCCATGTATGTGGCTGCAAATATTCCATGAGCATATAAGAAAATATCTTAGAAGAATACAGGAAGAACACTCAACAACTCAACCTTGTGCCCAACTCTGAGATTCAAGCATACAAATATGAGAAGTGGTGTAGAAGAATATAAAAAAATGGAGAAGATGGAGATTTCTTTCCTTTGATCAGAAGCTTGATTGTGTATCCATGGTTGTACCTTATTAATCTTCTGATCTTCTTCCCCACCCCTCCGACAATACTGATTATTGGGCCTCTTGATGAAGCATTTATTCTCTTTTTAAGAAGAGTTTTTCTAACTACTTGAGTAGTTAGGGTTTCTCCCTTCTAGAAATTCTCATACAAGTTTCTTCTTGAAAATTTTCCTTTAATTAATGCCTCATTAATTCCTCATTAATTAACTCACATAATTAATATAGGTATATTGAAAATGTGTCCCTCTCATTTTTTAATAAAATTTTTAATTAAACTTTTATTTAAAAAAAAATTAATTATTTTTCCATTAAAAGAGGACGTCTGTAATTTAATTTTATGGAAGTTAAAACCAACATTTTAGCCATATAAACCACTTCTTATGTTCTCTTCATCGTCTCATGTTTCCAACGATATAAATTTTGCACAAATCCATCGCCCAAATCTCAAGATATGAGCTTGTGAAGTTGAGTTGTCATGCAGGCCCATTAAAAATGAATCTGACTAATATTTTAATTTTTGAAAAAAATATATCAACTTTCAACACTTGAAACCTGTACCATCATCTTCTACGTCGAAATACCTTTCCAACGGTATACATTTTTCATGATTGCGACACCTGGATATCAATTTATGGCCTCTGCAAGATCAATGCTCAACCACATTTGATAAAAATTGATGGGCAAATGTGGGCCCTTGGATGAATTTCGTGCTTCCCTTCATAAAATTCAACTTTTTGATTTAAAATTATATCCCATGTGCATTGGGATATTATATTCTTCATGATATATAATACTAAGTGTTTGATACACTTAGCAAGAAACACAAGAAGAGAAGAAATTATGGAGCTTGGAGGATTGGGCCCTTGGAAAATTGTCGAATAAAATAATATATTTTTTAAATCCTGTCATCTTCCACCTCATGCCATGTCATCAATGAGTCATGCCCACATGTCATCACAAGAATGGTCCACATCATCGCCATGTATCATATTCTCGTTCGCTAATTTTCATGCCTTAGAATAACTTTGAGAATTTGGCTAAGTATGTGAGATGGGACAAGGGGGGATGAGGGAGAGGAGGTGAGTGAAGTTAACCATGAAATTTCCGTGAACCTACCAAAATACGAACCCATGGTTGGATGAGTGATCAAACAAAACTAATTATAGAAGGTCGGTCGATCGGACGAGAACGAGTTTGAATATGGAGCTTTTTTTGAACCCGCGAACCCGCGGTTATGGATGATCAAAAATATGTTAAGCGTGGAAAGACGGTAGGTCGGACTTGCATGTAGAAGGGATAAAATAATTTAGGGGCTTGGAACCCACGACAAATATGATGGTCCAAAATATAGATCACAGAACTTTGGGTGCAAAGTGGAGATCATAGAACTTGGAAGATGAGGGCTTGAACCCGCGAACCTACGAAGTTGGAAAAATGGCTAAGTATAATGTAACAAAGCAGTCGATCAGACTTACAACATAGGAAATTGGATGGAGATGAAGCTCCGCCAACCTGCCAACCCAATGAGGAGTTGAAGGAAGAGTCCCAAAAACATGTAAGTGTAGAGACTAGTGGATCACATGGAGAAGAGTGGTGAAAAGAGAAAATGGTTAAGTGTGGAGATGGAAGGTGAGGGAGATAAGTGATGACAGTATTTCACAATTAGAAAATGGAGAGGAGAACATGATACTTAGAAAAATTCTTCATAATCTCTCCTTCATACCTTTAGACCAGATCTTGAATAACTTAAGTATGTGGATACAAATTTCTGATCTGAAAAGTGCATAACGAAGCTGAGACTGAGGGCTGCAGAGTTAAAAAAATGTCTTCTTTTTATATCAAGGATTTTATGAAACCAAGGGCATAAAAATATAGATAACCAAATTTTGGTCAACAAGGTTTTGTGCACTATTGCTGAACTGCTAATATTGAGAAGCCCTTAGGGCCAATTTTATGAAGAAGGGATACTTGTGTGTGGATACATCTGCACTGTGAATTATTTCGAGTAAATATGAATGTTGTTCACATGGACTGTAAGAGTGATTGTTTTATTATAGATTAATTCTTATGCGCTCTATGTTATTCTGAGGTTTTAAGTGTTTCTTCAAATATCTTTAAGTCTTGATATTGTTGAGTTGTTAACACATGCATTGGTATAATTTAGACTGTTATGGTTATACATGTTTACATGCACTTGTTTCCGGTTTTGCTCTTCTATTTCAGCTATCTGTGTGGGAGTTTGTGTAGAATTTGGTTTCATTTACAACTCACAGGTTACTTTAACGTGCTCCTAGCTAGGATAGATTATACTAGAATAACAATATATATATATATATATATATATATTTTCAATACATAGTCTTCATCTACATAATTTCATTGCATATTCACTCACTATCCACCCTCATCAGTAAATCGGACCGTAACAGAACAAAAAAACCCAAAAACAATATCAATGGCAATCGAGCCAAATTATGGATGGGAATACTAATCCAAATGGTGAATAGTCTAATTGGGACTGCGTACCATGGAGTACCCCTTGTTGTTGTCGGGCGAATTTAGACCCGTCAACATTTCTATATCAACTTATGTTTCATGTGTTACTTGGTTTAACTCCCTAATCAAATTTCTATATATTACTTCCAAGGGATTTAACCATGGTTTTCCTTCTACATGGTCCAAATATTTGATATTTTTTTTCCATTTCCTTTTAACTATATTGTGTCTTTTTCCAAGGATATGGTTGCTTTCATTATTGTACCCCAAGGTCCCTGTATATGTTGTACTGACTTCAAATAAATCAATAAATTCAAAATTTTCCACATTTGTAACACCTGCAACTTTTGCATAGATGTTGTTCAATAATCCTACTGGTTCCACAAATATTTGATCAACCACTTCCAAATAATTCCTTGACGATGGTTATTCAATTCTACCTAATCCAGGTGGATATTGGTGGCCACCCACCTATTCCAATTGGCTCCTCTTGAGAGCTTTTAGTTCAACACGTTCTTCTATAATTATTTGTAATTGTGGTTTCTACACTTCTGGGGTTGTTGGAATCCCTACACAACTTCCATATGGAGATTGGTGTCCGCCCACCTAATCCAACTGGTTTATTTTGGAAGTTTTCATGTCAATACTTCTTTCTGTACTTCCAGGGCCGTTTTTGGGCCCTAAACAATGTATTTTTGGCTTGCCACAGTCAATCTGTAGACATAGTCAGAGTTTGACAACATAATGTGTATTTCTTGAAAAAGACCTTTCCAACAGGCTATCACGTGCCTAAAACATAGGTTGTATGCAAAATATACGACCCTAGGAAATTGAGGTACCGACTTACCCATCGGGGCCCACACAACTTTTGGTGTTTCATCTCCTAGGGTTAGGTTTTTTGATGTCTAGGGTTTTGGAATTTATGAGTAATGTTAAAAATTCCTCTGGAGCCTTATTGAAATCATTATGGTCAAACGAATGCACGTAGCATCCACATCCGTTCTCAGAGATAGCTACCACCATTCGAGCAAGTTGTTTTCAGTTCTGCAGTTTTACTATTTCAACCTATTTTATTTATTCAATAGAAGTTATTGTTCATTGGATATCTGTTTTTGTTATCCATATCTCTGTGTTATTGTATTAAGTATGTTATTAATCTATTTCCACTCATAAATCCGGATCAATGATATCAAATCGATCTGCTCTTCATTTATTTTTCTTCGTGAATGTCCCTGACAAGATTTGGGTACAAGAAGTTGGGACTCGAACCAGTCGAGCCTTTACAATATCGACCATGCCGATCCTGACAACAACCCATGGGGGATGAAAATAAATATGATGGAGCAGGAGATCCTTTTAAATTGTTGCTCAAGGAAGACCTTGCACAAAAAAAGAACGAAATGATGGACAACTTTGCACAGATCCTTCAACGACTTCCCACAAGAGATGCATCTTCATCAAGTGGCCATGCAACCCCCTTCAAGGTACAAGTAAATTTTGATATTCCATTATTTGAAGGACTAATAGATGCAGATGTTGTAGATAAATGGATGAATCTACTCGAAGGGTATTTTTCGGTCCATGATTTTTCTGATAGGGAAAATTTTACTTTTGCACTCCTCAAGGTCATCTCCCATGTTAAGGACTGGTGGGATACTTACTCTCAGCAAAGGGCCATAGAGGAATATGCAATATTTGTGGTCTCCCCCACATGGGATTCTTTTAGGGATTCCATTAAAGAAAAATACTACCCTGTTGGAAGCTACGATGACCAATACACAAGATGGACCACATTGTGCCAGGAAGGGGACCAGATAGTACAAGATTTCACCAATATTTTCCATACTCTGCACACCAAATTGGGTATCAAAGACTCTGAATGACATCTAGTGCTCAAAAATTGTGGTTGTATACATAGATACATTAAAAAAAAAATAGAGTTTCTGGACATCTCATCATTAGGTGTGGCTTATAGATATGGTGTCAAGATCGAACATAAATTTAAGCAGAAGAGGTGAGAGTTTGGATCTGCAAACTCCTCACGGCTGAAGCAGGGAAAAGGTGGCCCCAACCCATAAAAAAAGGGATAGAGAAAGGATGGCCACTCTCAGGATAACCATTATAAGACACAACAAAAAAAGGGTAATGAGAAGTCAAATAAGGACAGGAGAAAGTGGTGTGAATACCATAAAATCCCTTGGCAAAACATCGAATAATGTTTCTCCAAGCATTCACTGGTGGCCGAGATGAAATATTTTGTGTCAGAGGAAGATTTTGACTCTGAATCAAATCTAGAAGGAGGGAAGCGGATTATTGATGTTGAACCCAACACCATTGTCTCTACCACCAAAGTACAACCAAGCGAACCAGAAGATCCAAAGGAAGGGGAATGCCTCTTTCACTCACATATGTGGGTAAAGGGGGCTCTGCTTAATTTCATTGTTGATAGTGGAATTTAGAAGAACCCGATCTCAGTAGAGGTTGTCAAGCGGTAGGACCTACCAATGACACCACACCTGCATCCCTACACCATTGGCTGGCTTCGCCAAGGAAGAGATCTTCACGTCAGCCAACAATGTTGTATACCCTACGACATCAATCCCTTCAAAGACAAGGTATTGTGTGATATTTCTCCCCTTGATGTTTCTGATGTTCTTTTAGGACAACCATATTTGCGGAAGGGACATGCTGTGTATGAGTCTAGACCCCACAGTGTTATTATTACTTTGGGTAGACAATTATACAGGATACTAGAGGTAGCATCACATACCGCTATTTCTTTAATCTCTACTAAGAAATGCAATAAGGTTATTTCACATACCGATAAGTTCATCTTCTTTTTGATCTATGCTCATAGTAAGCAGGAGGTCTTCGCCACATCCGTGGCCTCTACATAGATCCTCTCTTTGTAGCAGAAGCAAGTGGACGAGATCGTGGAAGAGTACAAAGACATCTTCTCCTCACCCATCGGGGTACCGACATAGTGCCAAGTCAAGCATCCAATTGATCTAACCCCTGGTGTACCTCTGCCTAATCAACCAGTCTATCGTCACTCACTGATGGAAAATGACGAAATCAAGCATCGTATCCAAGAGTTTCTTCAAAAGGGGCACAACATACCCAACTCCTCCCCTTACAGAATCTTGATTGTACTAGTGCAGAAGAAAGACATGACTTGGTGGCTCTGCATTGATTACAGAGCATTAAACAAAATCACAGTTAGGAACCGGTACCCAATTCCATGAATTGATGACCTTCTTGACCAACTCAAGGGGGAAAAGTTCTTCAGAAAGATTGATCTAATTTCTATTTACCACCAAGTTCCCATCAAACTGAGTGATGTATGGAAGACAAATTTCAAATCTAAAGAAGGTCTCTTCCAATGGTTGGTCATGCCCTTTTGCTTAACAAATGCACCAACGACTTTCATGAGGTTGATGGATGATGCATTGAGACCCTTCACCAACTATTTTGTGGTGGTATATCTGGATGACATCCTCATCTTCAACAGAACTTGGGAGGAGCACACACAACATATTCAGCAGTTTTTTAGCACTCTTTGACAACACAAGCTATATGCCAACTTGGAAAAATTCTCCTTCGACATGAACAGGGTCCAATACTTGGGATACATTGTTGATGAGAATGGGTTACATGTGGATCCATCCAAGTCATCTGTGAGTGGCCAGCCCGACCACACTAACCAAGCTTCAGAGCTTCTTGTGGATTTCCAACTACCAATGGTTCGTGTTGGGATTCTCCCATATTGCATGGGCCCTCAACCAAGTAAGAAAGGGAGGTGGCAGGGAAAATTTCTCATGGGGAAAGGCACAACAACGAGCATTCAATGATCTAAAGCATCGCTTGTGCTCAGCTCTAGTACTCTCCTTAGTTGATCTGCAACAACCGTTCGATATTGAGACAGATGCATCCGACTATGATGTAGACGTAGTTCTCACTCAACACGATCATCCAATAGCATACCATAGTGAGACACTCTCAAATACCGCTTGAAAATAACCCACATATGACAATGAAATGTATTCCATTATGCAAGCCTATCATGAATGGAAACATTAAATTCTGGGAAAGGAGAAAATCATCCACACTAATCACAAGCCTTCATAGTTCATACAGACACAAGGGAAGTTGCAGAACGACCACCATAAAAAGTGGTCCACATACCTGCAATAATTCCATCTCAACATAAAGTATAAGACATGGAGCACAAATCGTGTCACTGACTTCCTCAGTTGACCTCCCGTGGCTGCACTCACCACCGTACTCCATTCCTGTGGGCATGAGGCATCTGAGTGGCCCCAACTTTATCGAAGATATCCTGACTTCGCTACCACCTATCAACTCTTGGGTACAAGAATGAATGTCACTGATTTTCACATTTAGGATGGACAGTTATGCCATCTGGGCCATCTCTGTGTTCCTGCAAGAGAGCGTACAAAGATGATTTGGGAGCCCCACTACAGCTGGATGGCAAGACATTTTGGCATGGAGAAAATTGTGGTCGTTCTACAAAAACATTTTTATTGGCCAAAACTTTGACATGACATCAAAACTTATATAAGATCTTGCACTTCATGTGCCATTTCCAAGCCAACCATCAATAATAAATTATTATGCACCCCTCTTCCTACTCCCGAGAGGCCTTGGGAATCCATCTCGATGGATTACATGTCTGGCCATTCGCCCACCAAGCAAGGAAATGATTATGTATTTGTGGTGGTTGATCGGTTTTCGAAGATGGAGATGGAAATGATCACAATATGCAAGAAGAGAATCATAGTGGCAGATAATGCCAAGCTCTTATTCGAATGAGTGTGGGTCCATTTTGGGATACTTCAGACCATCATCTCCGATCGAGACAGTAGGTTCCTCAACACATTTTGGTTGAGTCTCTTGTCACTCTTAGACACGAAGCTCATTAAATCCACTGCCTTCCACAATGAAATCGATGGCCAAACAAAGGTCTTCAATTAGATGATTTTGCACATCCTACACATGTATAACTCTAAGCATCCATGTACATGGGATGAGAGTCTTCCCTATGTTCAACACAGCTACAACATGGATCTCCATAGCTCCATTGGCCATAGCCCCTTTCAGGTGGGGATGGGATTCCAACCCTTGGGTCCCATTGATGTTGCACTACCTCTTGCAACCAAACAAAGACATTCTTCCCATTTTCAGTCTGAGGCCGAAAAAGCCACCATATTCATTGAGCAGATTCAACACATTTTCCAATAGGTCCATGAGATTTTGCAGAAAGTCAATGCTAAGTACAAGCAACACCATGATCAACACTAGGTACCGCACAAGTTTCAAGTGGGAGACAAGGTTTGGTTACATTTGCAGAAATAATGCCTTACAAGGCCCCATCGAAAGCTCCATCCACTTCACTATGGGCCTTACAGTATCACCAAGGTGGTGGGTGACAATACTTTTGAGCTCAACACTCCCCCCTTCCTTGGCTTGCACCCAGTGTTCAATGTGGACCTCCTTTGGCCATATTTTCCACCATTATTGGACACCTTGGAGATCACAGAATAATTTACACCAATAGAGATCAACCCTGACTGCATGGAACAAACATCCACTGGTTAGATAGTGGACACAGAGGTCAAGGGCACTCACCATCAAAGGATCTAGCTTTATCAGGTTGTCAAGGCAGGGAAGCTCCTGGACCAAGGCAAGTGGCTCACCTGAAGACAAATTCAGCAGAAATTTCCTCACTTGATGTAGGAACTCAATGCAATGGAGACCATTGCTTCCTAAGGGGGGGGGGGGGGGGG
>ML781612.1:184989-211357 GCA_009831015.1 Picea engelmannii | reverse complement strand
TGAGTACATGGTTGAGACAAGTAGTTGATGAGTTGGCGCACATACATGAGGTGTATAGTTGATGATGTTGGTACATATTGATGAGTCATAGTTGATGAGTAGTTGACACATGATTGGTACATACTTGGTACATGGTTGGACACACTTATTTATGGTATAGGTTGATTACAGGTTGGTGCATGGTTGATGCACTTGTTTATGGTACATGTTGATTACAGGTTGAGGTACAGGTTGATGCATGGTTGATGCATGGTTCAGATTTATTGGTACAGGTTTACAACATTATATCTCACAGTGATAGTGTGACAGTGGTTCCATCATTCTACTTCTACTTCAGGGTGGCAGGACGGGGCAATGACAGGTGGTTGTAGCCACCTTTCGGTTGTAGCCGGAGAAAATTGGGGGTTGTAGCCTCCTTCTAGTTGTAGCCAGAGATTTGGGGAGTTGGAGCTTCTCTCAGGTTGTAGCCTGAGAAACTAGGGGGTTGGAGCCTCCTTCCAGTTGCATCTGGAAAACAAAGGAAGTTGTTGCTTCCAATGAATGTAATTCTTCAAGACATATAAGAAAAAACATTCTGTGGTTTTCTCCCGATTTGGGTTTCCACGTAAAACACTGGTGTACTGTGTATGTGTGTGATTGTTTATTTATTACTGCTCATTATTGGATAATAATTCTACATTGATATAACATTTGAAGAAAAAAAATTATAATTACGTTATTACTGATTCACCCCCCCTCTCAGTAATCCAACAATACTGATTATTGGGCCTCTTGATGAAGCCTTTATTCTCTTTTTAAGAAGAGTTTTTCTAACTACTTGAGTAGTTAGGGTTCTTGTTTTCTTATAGATTAATTCTTATGCACTCTATGTTATTATGAGGTTTTAAGTGTTTATTCGAATATCTTTAAGTATTGATATTGTTGAGTTGTTAACACATGCATTGGTATAATTTAGACTACCCTGGTTATACATGTTTACATGCACTTGTTTCCGGTTCTAATCTTCTATTTCAGCTATATTTTTGGGAGTTTGTGTAGAATTTGGTTTCATTTACAACTCACGGGTTACTTTAACATGCTCCTAGCTAGGATATATTATACTAGAATAACAATAGATTAGTTTTTTTTCAATACATAGTCTTCATATACATATTTGCATTGCATATTCATTCACTATCCACCCTCATCGGTAAATCGGACCGTAACAGAGCAAAAACCCCCAAAACAATATCAATGGCAGTCGAGCCAAATTCTGGATGGGACTACTAATCCAAATGGTGAATAGTCTAGTTGGGACTGCGTACCAGGGAGTACCCCTTGTTGTCAGGCGAATTTAGACCCATCAACATTTCTATATCAACTTAAGTTTCATGTGTTACTTGGTTTAAATCCCTAATCAAATTTCTATATATTACTTCCAAGGGATTTAACCATGGTTTTCCTTCTACATGGTCCAAATATTTAATAATTTTTTTCCATTTCCTTTTAACTATATTGTGTCTTTTTTGAAGGATATGGTTGCTTTCATTATTGTACCCCAAGGTCCCTGTATATGTTGTACTAACTTCAAATAAATCAATAACTTCAAACTTTTCCACATTTGTAACACCTACAACTTTTGCATGGATGTTGTTCAATAATCCTACTGGTTCCAAAAATATTTGATCAACCACTTCCAAATAATTCCTTGACGATGGTTATTCAAGTCTACCTGATCCAGGTGGATATTGATGGACACCCACCTATTCCAACTGGCTCCTCTTGAGAGTTTTTAGTTCAGCATGTTCTTCTATAATTCTTTGTAATTGTGGGTTCTACATTTCTGGGGTTGTTTGAAGCCCTATACAACTTCCAGGTGGATATTGGTGTCTTCCCACTTAATCCAACTAGTTTATTGTGGAAGTTTTCATGTCAATACTTCTTTTTGTACTTCCAAGGCCCTAAACAATGTATTTTTGGCTTGCCACAGTCAACCTGTAGACAGAGTCAGAGTTTGACAATAGAATGTGTATTTCTCGAAACAACATTTCCAATAGGCTATCACACGCCTGAAACAGAGGTTGTATGCAAAAGTTACGACCCTAGGAAGTTGAGGTACCAACTTACCCATCGGGGCCCACACAAATTTTGATGTTTCATCTCTTAGGGTTAGGTTTTTTTATGTCTAGGGTTTTGGCATTCATCAGTAATGTTAAAAAGTCCTATGGAGCCTCATTGTAATCATTCTGGTCAAACGGATGCGCGTAGCAGCCACATCTCTTCTTAGAGATAACTACCACCATTCGAGCAAGTTGTTTTCAGTTCTGCAGTTTTACAGTTTCAACCTATTTTATTTATTCAATAGAAGTTATTGTTCACTGGATATCTGTTATTGTTATCTATATCTCTGTGTTATTGTATTAAGTATGTTATTCATCTCTTTCCGCTCATAAATCCAGATCAATGGTATCATAGCAATCTTCTCTTCATTTATTTTTCTTTGTGAATGTCCCCGACAAGATCTAGGACTCGAACCGGTTGAGCCTTTGCAAGATCGACCATGCTGATCCCAAAAACAACCCATGGGGGATGAAAATAAAGATTATGGAGCAGGAGATCCTTTTAATTTTTTGCTCAAGGAATCCTTTGCGCAAAAAAGGAATGAAATGATGGACAACTTTGCACAGATCCTTCAATGGCTTCCCACAAGAGACACATCTTCATCAAGCGGCCATGCAACCCCCTTCAAGGTACAAGTAAATTTTTATATTCCATTATGTGTAGGACTGATAGATGCAGATGTTGTAGATAAATGGATGAATCTGCTCGAAGGGTATTTTTCGGTCCATGATTTTTTCAACAGGGAAAATATTACTTTTTCACTCCTCAAGGTCGTCCCCCATGTTAAGGACTGGTGGGATACTTACTCTCAACAAAGGGCCATAGAGGAATATGCAATTTTTTTGGTCTCCTCCACATGGGATTCCTTCAGGGATGCCATTAAAGAACAATACTACCCTGTTGGAAGCTATGATGACCAATACACAAGATGGACCACACTGCGTCAGGAAAGGGACCAATAATACCAGATTTCACCAATATTTTCCATACCCTGCACACCAAATTGGGTATCAAAGACTCTGAATGACATATGGTGCTCAAATATCCTGGTTGTCTACATAGATACATTCAAACAAAAATGGAGTTTCTGGACATCTCATCATTAGGTGTGGCTTATAGATATGTTTTCAATATCGAGCATAAATTTAAGCAGAAGAGGTGAGAGTTTGGATCTGCAAACTCTTCACAGCCAAAGCAGAGAAAAGGTAGCCCCAAACCACAAAAAAAGGGATAGAGAAAAGATGGCCACTCTCAGGATAACCATTACAATCCGAAACAAAAGAAGGGTAATGAGAAGTCAAAGAAGGACACGAGAAAGTGGTGTGAATACCATAAAATCCCTTGGAACAACACCAAAGAATGTCGCTCTGAAGAATGTGCAGAAGAAAGACATGACTTGGCGGCTCTGCATTGATTACAAAGCATTAAAAAAAATCACAGTTAGGAACCGGTACCCAATTCCATGAATTGATGACCTTCTTGACCAACTCAAGGGGGAAAATTTATTCAACAAGATTGATCTAAATTCTAGCTACCACCAGGTTCCCATCGAACAGACTGATGTATGGAAGACAAATTTCAAATCTAAAGAAGGTCTCTTCCAATGGTTGGTCATGCCCTTTGGCTTAACAAATTCACCAGCCACTTTCATGAGATTGATGGATGATGTATTGAGACCCTTAACACCAACTATTTTGTGGTGGTATATCTGGATGACATCCTCATCTTCAAAAAAACTTGGGAGGAGCACACACAACAGATTTAACAGGTTTTGAGCACTCTCCGACAACACAAGCTATATGCCAACTTAGAAAAATGCTCATTTGGCATGAACAGGGTCCAATACTTGGGATACATTGTTCATGAGAATGGGGTACATGTGGATCCATCCAATTCATCCATGACTGGCCAACCCCGACCACACTAACCAAGCTTTAGAGATTCTTGGGGATTTCCAACTACCAATGGTTCATGTTGGGATTCTCCCATATTGCATGGGCCCTCAACCAAGTAACCAAGGGCAGTCGTAAGGAAAAGTTCGCATGGGAGAAGGCACAACAATGAGCATTCGATGATATGAAGCATCACTTTTGCTCAGCTCCAGTACTCTCCTTAGCTGATCTGGAACAATCGTTCGATATTGAGACGGATGCATCCGACTATGTTGTGGGCGTAGTTTTCACTCAACACGATCATCCATTAGCATACCATAGTGAGACACTCTCAGATACCGTCCGAAAATAACCCACATATGACAATGAAATGTATTCCATTATGCAATCCTGTTGTGAATGGAAACATTACATTCTGGGAAAGGAGAAAATCATCCACACTAATCACATTCCTTCACAATTCATACAGACACAAGGAAGGTTGCAGAATGACCACCATAAAAAGTGGTCCACATAACTACAACAGTTCCATCTCAA
The DNA here is from genome assembly GCA_009831015.1 of Picea engelmannii. Lineage (NCBI taxonomy): Eukaryota > Viridiplantae > Streptophyta > Pinopsida > Pinales > Pinaceae > Picea > Picea engelmannii. Next base: position 206,828 of record ML781612.1, on the reverse strand, counting down.
CATAAAGTATAAGACAGGGAGAAAAAATCATGTCATTGACTGCCTCAGTCGACGTCCCATGGATGCACTCACTACTGTACTCCATTCCTGTGGGCATGAGGCATCTGAGTGGCCCCAACTTTATCGATGAGATCCTGACTTCGCCACCACCTATCAGCTCTTGGGTATAGGAACGAATGTCACTGATTTTCACATTTAGGATGAACTGTTATGCCATCTGGGCCATCTCTGTGTTCCTACAAGAGAGCGTGCAAACATGATTTGGGAGGCTCACTACAGGCGAATGGCAGGACATTTTGGCATGGATAAAATTGTGGTCTTTCTATAGAAACATTTTTATTGGCCAAAAATTCGACATGACATCAAAAAGCATATCAAATCTTGTGCTTCTTGTGCCATTTCCAAGCCAGCCATGAATAAGAAAGGATTATACACCCCTCTTCCTACTCCCGAGAGGCCTTGGGAATCCATCTCGATGGATTACATGTCTAGCCATTCGTCCACCAAGCAAGGAAATGATTGTGTATTTGTGATGGTTGATCGGTTTTTGAAGATGGAAATTCTCATAGTCTGCAAGAAGAGCATCATAGCGATAGATAATGCTAAGCTCTTATTCGAATGAGTGTGGGTCCATTTTGGGATACCTCAGACCATCATCTCTGATCAGGACAATAGGTTCCTCAACACATTTTGGTTGAGTCTTTGGTCACTGTTGGACATGAAGCTTACTAAATCCACTTCCTTCCACAATGAAACCGATGGCCAAACAAAGGTCTTCAATCATATGATTTTTCACATCCTACGCATGTATAACTCTAAGAATTCACATACATAGGATGAGAGTCTTCCCTATGTTCAACACAACTACAACAGGGATCTCAATAGCTCCATTGGCCATAGCCCCTTTCAGGTGGGGTTGGGATTCCAACCATTGGGTCCCATTGATGTTGCACTACCTCTTGTAACCACATAGACATATTCTTCCCATTTCCAGTCTGAGGCTGACAAAGCCACCATATTCATTGAGTGGATTCAACACATTTTCCAACAGGTCCATGAGATTTTGCAGAAAGTCAATGCTAAGTACAAGAAACACCATGATCAACACTAGGTACCGCACAAGTTTCAGGTGGGAGACAAGGTCTGGTTACATTTGTAGAAATAATGCCTTATAGGGCCCCATCGAAAGTTCCGTCCACTTCGCTATGGGCCTTACAATATCACCAAGTTTGTGGGTGAAATTTCTTTTGAGCTCAACACTCCCCCCTTCCTTAGCTTGCACCCAGTGTTCAATGTGGACCTCCTTTGGCCATATTTTCCACCATTATTGGACACCTTGGAGATCGCAGAATAGTTGACACCAACAAAGATCAACCCTGATTGCATGGAACATACATCCACTGATCAGATAGTGGACACAGAGGTCAAGGGAACTCACCAACAAATGATCCATCTTTATCGGGTTGTCAAGGAAGGGAAGCTCCTGGACCAAGGCAAGTGGCTCACCCGGAGCCAAATTCAATAGAAATTTCCTCACTTGATGGAGACACTCAATGCAATGGAGACCATTGCTTCATAATGGGGGAGGACTGATCCAGGTGGAGATTGGTGGACACCCACCTAATCCAACTGGTTTATTTTGGAAGTTTTCATTTTAGTACATATTTATGTACTTCCAGGGCCATTTTAGGGCCCTAAACAATATTTTTTTGGCTTGCCACAGTCAAACTATAGACAGAGTCAAACTTTGATGGCATATTGTGTAGTTCTCGAAAACACCTTTCCAATGGGCTATCACGTGCCTAAAATAGAGGTCATTTGCAAAATTTATGACCCCGAGAAGTTGAGGTACCAACTTACTCATCGAGGCCCGCATAACTTTTGGTGTTTCATCTCCTAGGGTTAGATTTTTTGATGTCCAGGGCTTTGACATTCATGAGTAATTTTAAAAATGCCTATGGAGCCTCATTGTAATCTTTATGCTCAAAGTGATGCGCCTAGCAGTGGCATCTCTTCTCAAATATAGCTACCACCATTCGAGCAAGTTTTTTTCAGTTATGTAGTTTTACAGTTTCAACCTATTTTATTTATTCAATAGAATTTATTGTTCACTGGATATCTGTTGTTGTTCTTCGTATCTCTGTGTTATTGTATTCAGTCTGTTATTCATTTCTTCTGCTCATAAATCTGGATCACTACCCATACTAATCCATGTCGATTTTTGTAGAATATTTCCCCACGAGCCAAAGTTGACCACAACTTGAAGGACTAGGAATCAATAATTTATAGGTCAACCCGAGGGTCATGGCCTTTCAATAGCATATTGATTGTCATTAGTTTGCATAATTTCTTTGTAGGCCTAGTGTTGGAAATTTTATTGCAGGTTGTCAACAAAGTCAATAGGTCTAGTATTTAGGTAAAGCATTGTCTTCATCCAAGAATTTCAATGATTCATTTATAACACACTCTGTTTTATGCATGTATTCACTATGGGTGATTACTTAGTTTTCCTAAGCTTAAAGTTCTCTAAACATATTAGCATATTCATTCACATTTTTTCTCTTTTTTCTTTATTATTTGTTGGCCTAATAATTTTTGGTCAATTGTTTTTCATTTACTCTCCTCTTCTAGATCCAAGTATGGTAACCGCATTCAAGTTTATGAATTTATCCACCTCTTCTCTTGGCATTACTTTTCACATATTTATTATCCTTATTTGTATTAAATTTTCCAGCATGATAGGACAATCATTCATGGAATGACTTCCCATTCCATAATGGTTGCAATATCTCAAGTCAATTCCTTCCTTCAATGGGCAATCAAAGTTTAGGTGGTATTATTTATAGAAAATGTAGCAATAAGGTCTAAAATTTCCATTATGTTGACCACCACTTCGACCACCTCTTCCTCCCGTTCCATCTCTTCCTCTATAAGTGTTTTCAGGCATTTGCTCATGGTTGTCTAAAGTGGTTTTTGTATGATATACCCATTAAGGGTTTCTTTGGCTTCTTCAATTGTGGTTACATTTAGCCATGGACTATGATTTTACTTCACATATAACACACCACTTCTTTTTATTCTTGAAATTATGTACGCAAATTTTTGTATCATGAATAGTTATGCTTTCACAAATCTCACAATAAGTTCCAGAGTGTACTTTTTTATTATTATCTATTTCTATGTATTTGTAGTTGGTACCTTGAAGGGGGATTCATCCATTGTGTTCCCTTCTAATACGTAATTATACACCAAAAATTTTATCACCTTGGATAGTTGGACATTTCTTGAAAATGTTTCTACAAATTTTCTAGTTTTTCCTTCAACATACTTTCAATGGATGTGATAGTCCATTTTTTCATTAGTTTTAATTTATTGTTCTTTCTTAAGAGCATCTTCATATGTATTCAATTCATTTTCTCTCATGGATATTCTAACATTTTATTAGATCCCAACTACAAACCATTGCATCAATAACATTTTATCAGATCCCAACTACAAACCATTGCATCAATAGTTCATGATGTATACTCTTTGAAATTTGACTTAATAAATATTTTAAATGTTTATCATAATGTCTTACAAACTCATTAGGGAGTTATTTAATTTATTTTAGATTGTGTGCTTCTAAGGGATTATTGTCTTATGTCTAAATAAGGACAACACATTTATTTTATTTTATTTTATCTTTTGTTCTGGTCTCGTTGTTAATCAAATTCATGAACCATTGAGTCCTCTATGTCTTAGTGCTCCAACAAATTGTGTCATTTGTTACGTCTGTAGCGTTCCACATTTTTCCACTAATGAACCAATGTATTTTGGGTTCTTCATCTCCCTCATATATGGCAAGAGGGATTCTTGAGTTCTTGTTATCCATGTTTTTTTTTCGATATTTACTCTTGTTGATGGAGGGGATTAGGTTGGAATTTGGCAATTCCAATAAAGATCTCTACTTTCTAGAGGATATTTTTCTTTTTTTTGTTTCTAACGGTGCAACAAATTATTCAAACTATGGATGACACTCTATATCTACATATTTTGTTATAATTGGCCCTTTTATTTTTCAATCATCAATATTACTTGTGTCTAGCATGTCTATTACACTTCTATGGAATTTCTTCACTCTCTTGTATTAAATTTTGTTGGGGCAACTTCCATGAGACTCTTGACCCTCATCAATACATTTTGTTTTCCATTGTCGAAGGATAGTGTTATCATTATATCTTCTTGAAGCAGTTGTATTGTTATCATCTTAAATCTATGTGATTTTACCTTGTCACTGCCAAATCCCCATGCATCCAGGGTTTATATGCAATCCACATCAAAGGCTTTCCCACTTAATTCTTCTCTATGCATATTTGTTGTTTGTTGTCAATATCCATTCTTCTTCCACCCAAACAATGTCCACTACCTCTCTACTAGGGTTTTCTTCAATAACGATTTCAAGTGCTTCCATCTTGGACTCCACGCCTCTTAGCAAGGCTTCAAACTTAGGGGCCAATGAAGGTGTTTCCACTTTTGCATCTAGTCGATTCCACATGACATGCATAGATAGGGTTAACATCCTTTTTTCACCTTCCTCCTCTTATGGTCTTCCATATTTTGTGCATCAATCAATGTTTCTTAGGTTCTTCTCTCATTTCATAACTCTTTTGTGCCCTTTTGTCTCTTTTGATTTTTTTGAATTTGAGTGTGACTTTCTTTTCCAAGAAAAAATATATTATATTCGACATTTCAAGTGTGAAATTAGAATATACATATGTCTTCCTTAAAATGAACTAAAAGCATGGACTATATTTTCTCTAAAAATAACGTCTATCTCAATCCTATGACTGCATAATTACAATCTTCCTAAGCTCCAAAGGGGCAACCTTTACATATATATTACAAAATGGTTCTTTACATCCCTACGACTATAACACTATTACAAAAAATGAAAAATTAAAAAAGAAAACACACACAATAAGCTCATTCTTGATCTTTTATCAACTCCTATATTAGTAAAGTGATTTTTCTAAGATTGAAATTTGGGCCCCTCTAACTCTTTCTTAGATATGGACCCATCCTACATAAATACAAATTCCTTAGATAGTTGATTAACTCTCGTGTTCAGTTCTCTCTCTATATGAGAAAAACAAATTTAATTGCAAGTGCTTTTTGCCTCCAAAATTTGATTCGTAATTCGGGCTAACATAATATTTTCAATTCTGCATTTCTCGTTTTCCCAGTCCATTGATATCTCGAAGTCTCCAAATACCTACAACTGTTTAAAACCTTTTTTTGCCATTGTTTTCATAAGAATCCATAATGAATAAAGCCAAACTCGATTATTTGTTCCTTTCCTAACAACATATTTCAAAAGCATACAATGTGTTGACTCAAAGAAATGGATAGCCCCTACTCCATCCATACCTAGAGCTCCTTGACATGCCTTGTCAAAGAAGCCCCATGCCTTTTCATAGTCAATGATTCCTTTAAAATTCTATGATGGTTTTCTTTTAAAGGTTCCAACTACTTGTAAAGGATACATTGATTTTATGTGCAACCTATTTAGGAGTGATTTCAAGACCTTGAAATATCATGTGTTTTTTCTCAAAAACAAATCCCCGAAATAACAAAACTTGATTCATAATTGGGGCTAACATAATATTTTCAATTTTTTTTTTATTTTTTTTGCCCAGTCCATCAATACCTTGAAGTCTCCAAATACCTACAAGTGTTTCCATCAATATCTTGAAGTCTCCAAATACCTACAAGTGTTTTAAACCTTTTTATGCCATTGTTTGCATAAGAATCCATAATGCATAAAACTCAACTTGATTATGTGTTCCTTGCTTAGAATCATATTTCAAAAGCATATAATGTGTTGACTGAAAGAAACAAATAGCCCCTACTCCACACATACATAGAACTTTTTGACATGCCTTGTCAAAGAAACCCCACACCTTTTCATAGTCAATGACGAGTTCCTTTAAAATTCTATGATAGTTTTCTTTCAAAGATTTCCAATTACCTATAAAGGATACCTTGATTTTATGTGCAACCTATGTAGGAGTCATTTCAAGACCTTGAAATATCATGTATTGTTTCTTGAAAGAAAAATACCCCAAATAACAAAACATGGAAAAGGCTAAATAAATTTTCAGATTTATATGTTATCCATGAAAAAATACTATCCGCCAAAGTTAAGTGATCCCATTTGTTCCTCCCATTTGAAATTTGTAACATTTCATTTTAAATAGATCTAGAAAAGACTTGGTGACAAATAGATGATCCATAGATAGAAAAAGACTTGGTGACAAATAGATGATCCATAGATTCCTCACTACATTTGCATAAGATGCATTTGCTTACTCATGCCAGCTCCTCTTTTGGCCATTTTCCCATGTCAAGATTTGTTTTTTAACAAAAGCTGGAGAAGTTGTATTATAAAAAAAAATACCACGACAGGAGCACATAGGTATAGTTACATGAACGGAGCCATAAAGCCATAATAAGGAGAAAGGCTGTTATGTTTGGCTATGAAAGATGATTTTTTGAACTATTACATTGGAAATTTTTTCCTTGCCTACCAGAGCCTTTCTAGAGCTTCTAGTTGTGTAAATTCAGATGAAAGACCCGAGCAAAAAGAAAAAAAGGCATTGCATTACAATTATTCATAGGGAAGCCTATCCAGGTTACCTTGGTGTGTCATTTCCTCCTCCGGGGCCAGTTCATTTAAGTCTGGGAGGATGCCAGACGCTGCAGGAGAGGAATCCGCTTCTGAGACGCCTGGACTGCGGGAGGAGGAGCTTCTAGCCGATGGAATTGAAGGTCGACGATCTGGGATCAGAGAGCATTAACTTCATCAGTCAATCTACCCATTGATTGTCTCTGCTGCACCAAAATGTCATAAATGGCCTCTACCTTAGACGTGAGTCCATTGTTGCGTGATTGGAGTTCCAGGATGGCAGACTGAAATTCCTCCGGGGTGAAGTCGCTTGACTGAGAAGAGGGCGCTGAATTTCCTGAGAACTTGTGAGCCATCTGTTCATCAAGAATTATCGCCTGAGAACTGAACTGGGGAAGAGCAAGGGTGGCTGAGAGACGCTGGACGTTTGGCGATGGAATGAGGGTCCCGGGCCAGGGAGGGCGCTTTAAGGAGACTCCACACAAACATAGAGCAGTTATCATGATGGTTCAAATACTGTCAAAACCAAGGCCGTTAATGGGAGCTCGACGATCTGTAACCAGGATGGGACGAAGCGTGGGATCCCGTCGTGGAGCAAGGGAGCCAGCCGAGCCATGGCGGATCCCTCCGTGTTGATCGATATCCACTTGTAACAATGATCAGGGTTCATATTGAAAGTGAGCAGACCCTCGGTGGAAAGGATAGTGGTACGAGGAGGGGGGGGTGATGTCTTGAGGCGAGGTGCGACTTGGCACGGGCGGAGGAGCATGGGAGGGACTTGTCATGAGGATGGACGATGAGAAGGCTTTCATGCGCTGCCCTCATGTTAATACTATAGTGCTTGCTGACATCAGGGGATGGAGAGCGGGAGGTGACTCCATTGATGTTCAACGCCCTTGGTTGCATGGTAGTGGCTAGGTTAGATTTGCGGTCTGCAGGGCCATAGTTTTCACGATGAACTTGGTAGAAATGGGTAAGAGGGATACTGGAGGTAGTGTGTGGTATTCTCACGAGGATGGAGATGATTCTAGTATCCAAGGGAGAGGATTGCGAGATGAAGTGGTGAATTATGATCCTAGAACCCCTCANGTTTTCACGATGAACTTGGTAGAAATGGGTAAGAGGGATACTGGAGGTAGTGTGTGGTATTCTCACGAGGATGGAGATGATTCTAGTATCCAAGGGAGAGGATTGCGAGATGAAGTGGTGAATTATGATCCTAGAACCCCTCATTATATTTAACTGAGTGATCTTTTTCGAATTGACAAGGAGAACACCTGACAGAAGGGCATAAGCCTATGATTGATTGTTTGTGGTGAGGCCAAGTCCCCAGGCAGAGGATGATTCAAGTAATACTCAAGGGCCTAGGAGAACCCCACCCACTCCTGCCACCCCTAGGTTCCCTTTTGAGGCGCCATTAAAACTAAAAGTCTGGATATTTTGGGAGAGAAGCCAAGAGGATAATTCTGTAGGAGTGAAGTGAAGCTGCCAAAGTGATCTGGATCTTCGGGGGGGAGGGATTAAGGGCTGAATTAGGAACTACTAGGACTAGATTTTCCCGACTCTGTGTAGGGACCGGGGAGGAAAGAACCCAAGTAGGAGAGAGTTGAAGTGCTCAGACAAAAGCGCTCGAGATTTAGAGATGACCACTCTAGGTGGGGAGGTCTTCTTTAAAAATAGCTCTATTCTTGGCTAACCAGAGTTGCTAGTAGATTTATTTGGGAAGGGGAATCGAAATTTTCTTGAAGTGGAGCTTGTGGAGGAAGGAGCCCAGATATGATAAGTGTCAATTGTCGAGGAGATAGCCGACTGAGTCGGGTTAGTGTACCTAATGAGAAATCCCCTAGAGCCCTAGATGTCAAACTGCCTTGGAATATTTGGAGTTCAAAAAATGTGTTGGGAGGATTCACTTGTGATGCCACAAAGGACACACCTCGAGGGGCCTTGGATTCCTTGCTTAATTAGATTTTTCCATGTGAGAATCTTCCCATGAGCTAAGGTATAAAAAAAGATTTTGATTTTTGGAAGGCAATCGAGACTCCAAATGTTGCTCTATAGTCTGGCCTTTGGAGGAAGAACTGATTGGAGGAGTTGATGCTCATAACCTATGTGCATCGTGAAGCCCTGGTCCCCCCAACCATGAGTGTCTAGATCAACAAGGTGCCGAGAGGTCATCCCTTTGAAGCTCAAAATTAAACGAGAAGAAAAATCCTGGAGTTGGGCCGGGACCTCCCCCAAGCACCACCCGAGCCATAATTTTGAATTAGACCAAGCAAAGATGTCAAAGAGGGTGGATTTCCCTTGAGAAAGGAGCTAGTTCTGAAGGGGGAGATAAAGAGGATCAGAGGACAAGGGGGGGTTCCCCATGATATTGTCCTTCCAAATATTTATTTTCTTCCCATTCCTAGGGATTCGTGTTCTCCAGTTTACCAGGTGAAAGTGTTTGTTGTTGGACTTCCCTCCCTACTAGAGAAATTTTTTAATCTCCTTGGACAGAGCTATATTAATAATCCTAGGGGTGAGCATAGAAGAATATTGGTATATAGGATAGGCTGACATAACTGACTTAATCAGGACTAATCGACCTGCTAGGTTGAGCCATTGGGGTCCCCATTTATGAAACTTTTCCTTTATTTTGTCGAGAATGTGGTGCTAGAGAGCATAGGGTGGAGAGTGGAGGCAAATGGGCATGCCCAGATATTTGAAGGAGCTCAAGTTTGTAGTGTAGGAGAAGTGTGGAATCCTAGCCAGGGATGCAAGGGCATGAGTGTTAACGTTCCAAGCATAGATTTGGCTCTTGTGGCTATTGACCATTCCCCCCAAAGCTTCACTGAATAGGTCCAAAGCTACTTTGAAACGAGATGTGATTACCCTTGAGGCCCCGCCAAGAAACATAGTGTCATCCATGAACTGCAAATGATTTATCGTTTGAGTCCCCTTACCATACTGATTCCTGGGATGTGGCCCATGGATCTTTCATAGTTTACCTTCTACTAAGATATTTTTCCATGATAATGTACATAAATGGGGAGAGGGGGTAGCGTTGTCTGAGGCCATGAGAGGCTTTGAAGAAGGCATTTGGGAAACTGTTTACCGGGGGGGAAATCCAAGGGATGTTGATGCAGGCGGATATCCAATTGGTGAAGCTTGTGTCAAAACCAAATTTTTCGAGGATCCCAAAAAGGAAGTTATGCCCGACATGATCAAACACATTTTCCTTTTCGATTTTGATGATCATTCCTTTATCTCCCTTGGCCTTTTTGGAGTGGGTTGCTTCTTGAACCAGGATTATGTTGTCTAGAATCTATCGCTTCTCGATGAATACCCCTTGATTATATGAAATGAGCTTATGGAGAAGTGGTTTGAGCCTGTTCGCAATGATTGTTTCCATGATCTTGTACGAGTAGTTGCACATAGAGATTGACCTAAAACTAGAGAAGTAGATGGTGTTTTATTATTTGAAGATGAGCACCAAGAAGGATGAATTAATCGCACCACCAATCCTCAAATATTTTTGGATGTATTGGATCATCCTCACCAAGTCAAATTTTATTATATGCAACCATTTTTTGTAAAAATGACGTGTGAATCCATCTGGTCTTGGGGTCTTGTCTAGGTCAAATTGGAGAAAAATATTCCATATTTCTTCTTTAGTAACATGGAGAGAGAGGGAGTGGTTATCCTCCAGGGTAACAAGAGACGGGATGTGGGTGAAGAGATGGTTTTTGGATTCTGTACCTGGTGGGACAACTTCAGAGTACATGTGCTCGAAATGCTGGAAAGTTGTGTCCTTGATCTCTTCAAAAGTAGAGCAGACTTTCCCATCCTCCAGTCTAATTTCCTTCACAGTATTCCTCTAGAGGTGAGCTTTGTATTGTCGGTGGAAAAAAGAGGTGTTTCGATCTGTAGCCTGTATCTAGAGGCTTCACGACTTTAACCTCCATTGTTCCTCCTCCCTGCGGAGAGAACACTGATACTGCAAAAAGATAATATGTTCTTGTTTTAAAATATCTTAGGTGACTAGAGACTCATCAATTCTTTCCTGAAGCAGATCCCGTTGAACTTATATGGCCTGAATCTCATGATTAGGGCTGGAGAATTTATTGACCCATTCCTTGATGTCAAGCTTGGTGGCTTTGAGCTTCTGCTCCCAAATGTATATCGGGGAGCCAGAGATCCATCGACTCTAGGAGGTGGCTACTAGAGAAGGGAAGGAGGGGTCATTGAGCTAGAGGGGATTGAAGTGAAAGGGGATAGGGTCGTAATTAAGGGGCTCATCTAGAAGAAGATAGATGAGTCAGTGGTCAAAGTAGGGCCAGGGGAGAATAAAGGAGGAAAAGGAGAATAGAGAATCCAAGAAGGAGCTATGGACCAGAAACCTGTCCTGTCGACTTGCGATGTGATCAGAGACAGACCATCTATTAGTCCAAGTGAAGAATCCTTTGGAAGGATAGTTGTTTATCAGGTTTAAGGACTACATGAGATCCTCCAACTGCTCCTTGCATGGGTCTCTGACAATTGAGACCCCCTTTTTCTTGTTGTTCTGTAGAGTCGTATTAAAGTCCTCTGCAAACATACAATTCGAGGTAGAATTAGAGTCGTGGAACTCCAACGGAGAGTTCCAACACTCCTATTTCTTGTGATAATTGTTAGGCATATACATATTGAACAAATCCACAATTTGACCCGTGGGTAGGTGAGTGAACCAGACTAAGATCATCCAAGGGAGGGAAGCCATGTTGAGTTCCAGATTGAAGAATATGGGGTTCCAGAGGGTGCATAGTCCCCATGAGGCCCCTCTAGAGCTTATTGTGAGACTTGAATTCTTATGCCATAGTTTGTGACTCATTTGAAGGATATCACAGTCCTTCATTTTTTGTCTCTTGGATGAGAAGGATATGGGGATTTTCTTTCTTTCTTAAGCTTTTGAGGGAGTCCGTTTTTTTTTTTACTTTCTAGTCCTTTGCAATTCCAGGAGAGAACCTTCATTGTTTACCTACAGGTTTTGAAGCCTCTCCCTTAGTAGGGATGGATCCTCCATGACTTCTCGTGACCACTACTTCTTTTTTGAGAGAGATTTCAATTATAGTATGATACTTGAAATTATACCTCTTTTCTCCTTTTTCTACCTCTTCTCTTTTGTTCTGATTTGTTCTTCTACCTACTCGCTTGGGAGGTTGAATCTGAGCTTGATCTCTATTAGAACCCCCTTTAGTGTCCTCAATGGGTTCTTCATCGAGTATGATCGGGATACATATACTCTGCTGGGCTGCAAAGTGATTAGGGGTTGTCTCTTCAATCTAGGAAGGATGAGGCGATTGGGATGGGGGGGGGGGCTATTGGGATTTTTCTCACCTTTCAAAGTTCCTTCTAGCAGAATGGGGTTGTTCTGGATTTCAACTCTAGTATCCTTTCGATTCAAGAGGGCTTCGAACCTATTTCCACTACGGGGGATTCCTTCTTGCTCGAGAGGAGCAAGAGGTTGCTTACCTTTTGAGGAGTTTAGATTGGGATGAGAAGGGGGTTGTACATTTTCTGGCCGAGGGTCATGCATTGGGGTTGGACGTCTTATTTTTATTGTTACCATTGTTTTGCTTGCTCTGTTTGTGAGGGGGTTTCAGGGTATTTTGGGCAGTTCTTGTAGAACTGACCATATTCATGGAAAGCTTGGCATTTAAAGGGGATTTTCTCGTAATCTACTTGTTGCAGGTAGGACTAGTTCTCAAGGGTTAGCTACATAGCTTCAGGTAAACCCTTTTCGATATCTACTTCAACAAAGATGTGAGCACAAGACTACATGTCGTCTCGTGATTCAGTATGATCTATATACTTTTCGAGCACATTTTCCAATGCTACAGATAGTGTCATCGTTCCAACAGTGGAGGGGAAGGTAGGGTAGACGGATCCAGACAGGAACGACAGAGGGGATATTGTTTTTGAGGCTACAATCGGGACTCCAACAATTGAGGTACACACCTTTAGAACCCATTAAGTAAGGTCCGCCATGGAAAATGAGATCTCTATTTGATTTTTCTTTGAAATGAAAGATGAAAATCCTCCTACCATAGAAATTTGTGGAGAGATACTTCTTAATCAAAGAGCGACGATTCTTGTCTACCCAGTTATTTTTGGATCAGGGAGAGGGCCAGATCCCCACAAATTGACCTATCATACTTTGTTCTATTAATCTTAGATCTAGGTTGCGAGAGTTGGAGGGGTGAATCAGGACTTTGGGGATTACATCCAACTTCTTGGCGAATCTCGATGGGGGAAGATGGGTTGTTTTGTTGAGCGAGGCTACATGAGTGCATAATGCTGAGATATCTGGAGGGGGAGGGGAGCTCCCCCAAGAGGCCGAATCCATGGAAGCACCAATGGCACGGTATCAAGATGCAGGGTTTTTAGAAACCCTAATCACAAGCCACAAAGAAATCCATAATGATCAGTTCAACCATTTCTGAATACAAAGTTGGAACCCATGTCAAGATTTTATTAGCCAAAGCTAGCTAGAGAATTTTTCTTTTTAAAGGACTCTCCAATTTCTAGACCACCTTCCACCACTAGGCTCTTTCTCCTTCCTGGGATTCCTCCATCTTGCAGATAAATAACCAAGTTTAGCTATATAATCCCTTAATCCTTTATTTTTCCACCATTTGATTAAATCCTCACGATTTGAAAGATTTATGATGCTATGTTTTAATAAATTTAGATATTGAATCCATTCCTCTACTTTCTCTCCTTAATGGTGTTTCAATACCAGTGTGGTCAAGGAAATGGAAGTGGGAAATTAGATTGCAGTGTTAATATTCAACTTGAGTAGTGCATGTTACAACACTATGAATACTAAGAATTATAGCCCAAAAGATGTTGGGATAGTATTTCTTTACATAAAGGAAACAATTGTGAGATGACAACACCAGTGGACCTAGTGGTTGGATGTGCAGAATGGCCAAGTAAGGCTTGACTAGTAGGTGTAGAATAGGGGCTAGTGGTGCACAATTGAGAAAAATGATAGTGCACAAGGTAGAAATGTTCTACGCGAATTCTGGGACAACCATCTACAATAACAATCAAATAATTTAATTAAAACCAATATATATATATATATATTTGCATTGGAGTGCATGATAGAATTGGTGCATGATGCATAGAATAAAGATAGAATGCATGTGCATAATATAGGCATAAAATATCAAATGCTTGGTGCATATTGATGTGCGTTTGTGCATGTAGACATGTCTGATCATGTTGGTGGCATGATTATAGAATAAGAGTAGTTTGTTGATATATATATATATATATATATATATATATATATATATATATATATATTGATGATGATGATGATGATGATAAAATTAATGATGGATTGTGCATCCAAGAAACATGATTATAGCCTGATGATATTGTTGCTTATGGTATCCATTCGTACGAAGATGAAACGTGATCCAGATTTTATGAGCAGAACGAAATGAATACAGATTATTAAAAGGTGCTTAACACAAAATAACAGAGATACAGTAAAACTGGTTTTCTATTCAATAATGAAATAAGTTGAAGCTGTAAAATGCAGCGGAAACAGGCTTGCTGGAATGGTGGCGGCTTATTTCTGAGAAGAGATGTGACGGTTGTGCTCCTTCGCAAGAAGATGATTACAATGAGGCTATGAAGGTCTTTTTACCATAAGCAGGAATGCCAAAAACCCTAGACATCCAAAAACCTAACCCTAGGAGATGAAGCGCCAAAAGTCATGTGGGCCCCGTTTGGGTATGTTAATACATCAACTTCCTAGGGTCGTAACTTTTGCATACGATCTTTGTTTTAGGCATATGATAGCCCATTGGAAAGGTATCGTTGAGGAGATTCATTTTAGGCACAATATTGAAGGAACTTCCATATTTCAAACCTATTTTCCCAAAAAACATCGTTTAGGTACTCAAAACGGCTCTGGAAGTGAACATTGCTAAAAATAGTAAATTACCAAAATTGCCAAAAAACTGTTTTGAACCAGTTGGAAAATATGGGTGGCCACTGATATCCACCTGGATCAATCCTCCCTCCTTAGGAAACAATGGTATCCATTGCATTGAGGTCCCCCATCAGATGAGGAAATTTCTACTGAATTTGGCCCCGGGTGAGCCACTTGCCTTGGTGCAGGAGTTGCCCTGCTTTGACGACTCGATGAAGCTGGATCCTTTGTTGTCGAGTGCCCTTGATCTATGTGTCCACAATATGATCATTGGATGCATGTTGTATGCAGTTGGGGTTGAGCTCTGTTGGTGTCAGTTGTTCTGCTACTTCCGAGGTGTCCAATAATGGTGGGAAATAAGGGCGAAGGAGATCCACATTGAACACTGGGTGCAGGCCAAGGAAAGGAGGAATGTTGAGCTCAAAATCATTATCCCCCATGACATTGGTGATGCTGTATGACCCATAACGGAGTGGGAAAAGCTTTCGATGGGGTCCTATAAGGTGTTCTTTCTGCAAGTGTGACCAAACTTTGTCGCCCACCTGAAACTTGTGTGGGACTCGATGTTGATCATGGCATTGTTTGTTCTTATCATTGGACTTCTATAGGATAACTTGAACCTATTGGCAGATGTGTTGGATCCACTCAATGAACCGGGTGTATTTTTCAGCTTCAGTTGGAGCAGGAGATGATTCGGTTGAGGTGACCGCAAGGGGAAGTGCAACATCTATGGGACCCAATGGTTGGAATCCCAACCCCACCTGAAAGGGGTTGTGGTAGGTTGAGCTATGCAGGGCTCGGTTGTAGCTATGCTGGAAATAGGGAAGGCTCTCATCCCATGTGTGAGGGTTCTTTGAATTATATATGCAGAAGATATGCACAATCATTCGATTTACGACTTCGGTTTGGCCATCTGTCTGGGGGTGGAAGGTTGTGGATTTGGTGAGCTTGGTGTCTAGCAGTGACCAGAGGCTCAACCAAATTGTGATGAGAAATCGACTATCCCGATCTGAGACAATGGTTTGTGGGAGTCCAAAATGTACCCAGATTCATTCAAAGAAGAGCTTGGCATTGGCCTCTGTTGTGATGCTCTTCTTACAGGTAACAAGAATCACCATCTTAGAAAAGCGATGAACAACCACAAAAACACAGTCATTTCCCCGCTTGGTGGACGGGAGGCCTGACATGTAGTCCATTGATATGGATTCCCATGGCCCGTTAGGAGTAGGAAGAGGGGTGTACATGCCTTGTTTCTTAGTGGTCGGTTTGGCAATAGCACAGGCAGTGCAGGACCTGATATACTTGCTGACCTCCTATCGAAGTTTCGGCCAGTAGAAATGTTTCTATAGCATCACCATTGTCTTTTCAATGCCGAAGTGTCCTGCCACCTGACTGTAGTTGGATTCCCAAATCAGCTTCACTCGCTTGCTTGATGGAACACAGATATGGCCCAGATGACACAACAACCCATTTTGAATATGGAAATTATCGACAACTACGTTTGCACCCAACATTTGGTATGTGGTGGAGAAGTTCGGGTCTGTCTCATAGAGTTGGGGCCATCTAGAGGTCTCATGGCCACAAGAGTCTAGCACCGTGGTGAGTGTTGCGACTAGCGGTCTGCTGAGGCAAGTATTGACGCGATTGGTGCTTCTTGTTTTATACTTGATGTTGAGGTGGAATTGTTGCAAGTATGTGGACCACTTTTGATGGCGTTCATTCTATAATTTTCCTTGTGTATGCATGAACTGCAGTGGCTTATGATCAGTGTGGACGACTGTCTCCTTCCCAAGAATGTAATGTCTCCACTGGTGGCAGGCTTGCACAATGGAGTACATTTCTTTGTCGTAATTGGGGTACTTATGGACAACATCAGATAGTGTCTCACTATGATAGGCCATGGGGTCTAAGTGATTCCTGGCCAATCAAATGCACTAGGGGCCATGATAAACGAATGGTACAAACTGAGGGACTATGATCAATGAAGGGGGTGCATTCCTTGGGTAGTGCAGGTTGTGGGGAAAAGAGAAAGTTGGAGGTTTGGAACTGTTGTGAGAATAGAACTTGGGTTTGGGTGGCTATGTGTGGAGAGTGGAAAACTAGTGGGATGGATCTTCTTGTGGAATCATATCCCTAGCTCGAGGGTGGCATGTTGATGAGAGAAAACGTTCAATAGTGTCTATGGCTGGGAGGTTCATCTTCCATATGTAGCCAATTGGATAATTTTAACATATAAGTTTTTTTGTTGTGTTATTTATGATTATGCCAATGTGTAACTGATGTATATGAATGTTTTTCATTTGTTGTTGGCTTGAACAATTGCAGTCATGTTTAATATATGCTACTAGATACATTTAGAATGGTGGTATCAATTGACATGGTTAAATTTGTGTGTGATATGTAGTTGGTAAGATACACAAATTAATTAAGTATAAATCTTAGTTTTAATGAGTTTCCGCACGTAATGTTTTCCCAGCTGGGTGTTGGGTACATTACCAAGTGGTATCAGAGCTGTAAAAAGGGAGAGTTTTATGTGGCGTGACCTATCCTAGGTGGTTGGGTACGCTACATGAAGCCAAAATAACCTTATCTCAACAGAGGTCGTCAAGCAATTGGATTTGTCGATAACACCACACCTGCAACCATACAACATCGAGTGTCTTCGCCAGGGTAGAGATCTCTATGTCATCCAAGAGTGTCATATGTCCTATGATATCAAGCCCTTCAAGGATGATGTACTGTGTGATGTTGTCCCACTGGAATTTTGGGATATTCTATTAGGCTAGCCATATATGTGGAAGCATCATGTTGTTTATGAGTCTTGACCCCATAGTGCCATTGTTACTCTAGGGGTTTGACTCTTCAGGATATCAGTGGTAGTTATGACTACTATATCGACAAAATAGTGCCACAAAGTAATCTCTCACACTGCAAATTTTAGCCTCTTCACGATATGGTCATAAGGTGAACATAAGGAAATTGTAACCACTACAGCCTCAACCCAAGACCCTTCTATCAACAATATTGTAGAACAATACCAAGATGTTCTTGCTTCACCTATGGGGGTACCTCCACTCTACCCATTCAAGCAAAGTTATAACAGAGCCCTTCATACTCTTCATGTTGCATCTTCACTTAAAAAATCCTCCTACACTCAGACCAAGGAAAATCATGTAGCCAAATTGGTAGAACATATCCATGCCCCCAAGTGACAGGATAATTCCAAGCACAAGCAGGACAACGTCGTCCGCAAGGCAAACAACTCACCAAGGTTCAGATTTAGCAAAAGATTCTCCATCTCCCACAGGAACTTGACGCAATGGGGATCATTGCTTCCTAAGAAGGGAGGAATGATCCATATGGATATCGATGGCCGTCCACCTATTCCACTGGCTCAAAACATGGTTTTCCACCTTGGCAGTTTTTCTACAGTTTTTCGAGTCCCAAACTTCCAGGGTTGTTTTGAGGCCCTAAACGACGTTTTTTTTTTTTTTTTACGTTTGGGGGGCCATGCGATGAGAAAAGGAGTTGGCCTAGGTCCAATCAGAATGTTTTCTTCTCAACTAGACCTTTTCAATGAGCTATTGTGCACCCCAAACATAGATCGTATGAAAAGTTGCGCCCTTGGGAAGTTGACGTATCAACTACCCCCATCAGGGCCCACAAACCTTTTGGTGTTTCATCTTTCGGGGTTAGGGTTTTGGATTTTCTTTATGTTAAAAAGGTCTTTGGAGCCTAATTGTAAATATCATCTTCTTGCGAATGAGTGTAGCCATCACATCTCTTCTTAGAGATAAGTTGTCACCATTTTAACGAGTTCATTCACTCTTTATTTTTATAGTTTCTGTACATTTCTTCCAATAATAGAAATTGTGTATTATTGTATCTTTGTGTTTCTTGCAATATATCTGTGTATTTCCTTATTATATTTCCGCCTTCATTTCATTCTCAAAATAATCCGGATCAGACCAAGCTTAGTGAAAGACCAGGACCCCTAATTTATATCCATTTATACTAGAAGTCCCTCTCTTGGATCTAGTTCCACCAATATTCTAAACACACTACAATCCTCTTTTTCCTAACAGTTTTCCTCCAAAGAAATGAATCACCCTAAGGAGCTCTCAATTCCTTCCAAAATTTGTTTATTCTAGAGTTCTGTTGATAGGCATAGTGAAAACACCCAAATTTGTTGCAAGTAGGTTTGCTCCTTCCTTGGGTCAAAACCGAGCTTCCATATCTTTAAACATAATCCACATGGATGCCATAACCAATTCTTTCTAAGAAGGGTTTCTGCATTGCTATCACTTTTCACCATAAAACAAATCCACCCTCGAGCTAGTATATGAAAGATGGGAAAATATCCAAGAACAAGTCTTTAGACCTCTTCCATCTATAACTTCAAGGATTCCCCTTCTACAAATTTCCCCATAAATCTCTTGACAAGAGCCTTCAGCTCCATCAAACCTTCTACCTCAAACACACCCACATCTATACTAACTAGCATCTTTACTCTCTTTGGTTTAAGTCCTATGCACTTCGTTTTCCTGGGCCTTCGCTCCCCCAAAACCTCCTTTCACTTGGAATTGAGACACCACCCAAGCTCCCTACCTTATTATCATAAAAAACATCCTCTGCTCCCTGGATTGTTGCAATAATCCTTGTATTTCCTATCCCTTTTCTCACATTCACTGGCTCATCCAAAGAATGAGAGTTTCCAACATGCATAGATATTATGCTCAAATTATCAGGCGAAGAAAGATGAGAAAGAACCCTAGCATATTCATGACAAAAAACCAGTTTTTCTTCAATGGATGTCAGATCAGGACTGTTGAGATCTTCCTTTTCCCATCCTTCCAAGATCCTTGCCATGTCAATTCCATATAGAAACCTACCTTTAGCTACATGCCTTCCACCTAGAAAAGTCTCAACCATATATTGTTTCGTGTCAACCGAAACTATACCTCCTTTTAAAGTCTTTCTCCATATATCAACTAACCTTGATGTTGTTGGAATTTTGGTGACAACGAATTCCCAAGATTAGGATTTTAGATCCTATAATTCAGTTTTGGTTGTAACTAATGAGACCAAATTAGAATATGGGTGAGAGGGCATTCAATAGTCAGTTCTTATGTAACTGTGTATTTCTATATATTCATTTTATGGTTATAGAGGCTGAGTGTGAGATGTATGAGTGAAGTTGATGTAAATCTCCTTGATCTGAATAATAAGACAACTGATACATTCGCTTGGTGGACGTAGCCCAAATATGGGGCGAACAACATGAAATCTGAATTTGTTAATCTGCATGATGGTTGATTGTCTTATGTGAATTGTGTATTCTGAATTTACAATTCTAACAAGTGGTATCAGAGATCGGGGAGAGCGATTTGGCTATGGAGAAATGCCTTGATGAATGAGTCATCGATTTGTTGGAGAGAGACAGAGCCGCTGATTTGCTGGAGAGAGATGGACGCACGCCTTGCTAGAGATGCCCATGGGAGCGTCGACTTATGCATCAACGCGAGGGTCCTTGCATGGAGGGAGCGTCGATTTAGGGTAACCTTGCATTTTTTGTAATTTTTCAATTCAGCGCTGGACTACAGTCTTCAAGGGAACATGGATTTCCCTTTTTTTTATAAATTGTGTCAGTCTTTCAATGGACTGTGATTTCCTCTTACGATTTTACTCACTTTAGAAATCGCGTTGGTCTTTCAATGGACTGTGATTTCCTCTTACGGTTTTACTCACTTTAGAAATCGCGTTGGTCTTTCAACGGAGTGCGATTTCCTCTTACGGTTTTACTCTCATTAGAAATCACACTGGTCTTTCAATGGAGTGGACCCATGGATCAAATGATAGGGTCTACCAATGAAGTTTCAGAGTTCTGATTTGCCATTCAATTCTGCAAAGGAAACTTGTTTAATCTCATGGTGAGATCATGTCTTCGTCGGACACGTGAGTTGCTCAGTATTTCATGAGAAGCTCCCTGTTTTTTTGTTAAGGTTTATCAAAAGACAAAGGTCGTTTGGAATTTCGTGGAAATCACCAATGCTCTGATCAACAATGATCGCTTTGGTTTTTTGAGATTTACTCATCGCAGTTATACGACCGTAAGGTTATACTACCAGTTCCAGGGATATTTACTCATCACGGTCCATTCCTCTTGTTAGGCACAACGATCGAGATGGAAAGAACTCAGAGCACCAAATTCAAAATCGAGAATTTCAATGGCAAGAACAATTTCGAGATCTGGAAGGTTAAGATGCACGATCTGCTCGTGCAACAAGGCATGGTGAAGACACTTTTGGGAAAAGCAAAACAAACCGGGACCATAACAGATGAAGACCAAGATGAGATCGATGCGAGAGCACTGAGTGCCATATGCCTGTGTTTGGCCGAAGATGTTTTGTTCAACATTGTTGTGGAGAAGACAAAAATTGGTTTGTGGACGAAGTTGGAAAGCCAATATATGACGAAATCCTTGATGAACATGATCTTTTTGAAAAGACAATTGTACAGTTTGCGCATGAAGGAAGGTATGAAAATAGTTGATCATTTAAATACTTTTAATACTCTCTTAGTTCAGTTGACCAACATGGGAGTAAAATTCAATTCTGAAGACAAGGCAATTACATTATTGTGTTCTTTGCTTGTGTCATGGGATCACTTTGTTACCTCTATTAGTTTCAGCACAACATAAAGTATTGAGTTTGATGTTATTGTTGGAGCACTACTGTCCGAGGAAACAAGGAAGAAAACCAATTCAGAAGCCTCTACATACGAGGTGATGATGGTCAGAGGCATAACAAAATAAAGAGGACAAGGTCAGAGGGATTTCTCTTGGTCAAAGTCAAAGGGAAAAAAGAGCAAGCTTAAGTGCTAGTTTTGTTGGATCATGTTGTCATTGATGCCAATGGTTTGATTGATTGATGTCAAGTGATTGATTTATGTCAAAGGATTGATTGATTGATGATTTATGTAATATAATATGTATTGTCCTTGATGAGAATGCATAGATGAATATGGATCAATGAGTTGTCATTGATATGATGAAGATGGTTCAATGAGTTGTCATTGATACATGATGAAGATGGATCAATGTGGTTTCATTGGTATATGATGCATTGTTGGAAAAATGTATAGATGACTCATTATTGTCTTATCATGATTGATAAGGTGCACAAATGGATGAACTCCAAAGTG
>ML781612.1:118869-129505 GCA_009831015.1 Picea engelmannii | reverse complement strand
CCCACAGGTTGGATACCAGGGCCCACACACCAGATGATGATGACATGCCTTTGGAGGCCTAAGAGACACCTTGGAGGATCTCACCTATCCCCTACAATCCAATCAACTTGCCTTTGGAGGCCAAAATGTCACCTTTGAGGGCTTGACATCACCCTAGGGCTAAGGTTTGGTGGTGATTGAAGACACTTGGCCTTTGGAGGCCTAGCGCACTCATATCCAACTCAACGAATTGACCTCTTGGAGGGATATGTGTGGAAATAACAATATAGAGTGGAGAAGTTAACTTGTTCAAACTTTATTTTAATTCAAGCTTGCTCCCTTCATTTTATGCACCTTGGTATAGAGTGGAGGAGTTAACGTGTTCCCTTCTGTTATGAGTGGGAAATCCCTCTACAGACTAGCAATTAGGATTTTATCATGCATGCAGAAAAGACCTAAAGATTCCTACTTTCTACCGTAATCCCGGACCTATTCCCTGTTAGAAAAACAGGACCGCGGAGCAATAAAATAAAACAAATGCAGAAACAAAACACAAAAGACGCACAATACAAGAGAGACATAGATTTACGTGGTTCACCCAGTGTGGGATATGTCCACCAGAGAAATTGCCAGGTCCTTCCTTTATTATTATCCAACAAATGAAGGGATACAACCTACAACAAAACCCGCTGTAACTTCCTCTTCTTTCTCTCATAGTCTCCTCTCTCAGAATACAATATTCACCCTCATCCATAGCCGCAATACCTTTCCCTCATAAAAGAGGGTTGCCTTCTAGGGAAAAAAACCCTAACATAATCTCTACCGTTAGATCTACAACCTTATAATGAATGGTCCAGATTTACAATGAAATTACAATATACTTTTACAAGGCAATTTTTGCTTTGGGGGCTTCGCCCCTGAACCCCCATCGGGGGACGCTGCCCCTGAACCCCCGCTGGGGGGCTGCTTGCCCCCAAATCCCCCAGCTAGGGGGATAGGTCCCCCGGACCCCACAGAGGGGGTACCCCCCCTCTGCACTCCCCCGCGTGGAAGAGTGTACATACTTCTGGGGTGTAAATAATTCATGGGGTATAAACACGGCTGAAAGCAAGGACCTCTAAATTAGGAAGATAATCAGGCTCCACAACCAACATTCCCCATTATTCTTAAGCAATTACGTAGTTAAGAAGATCAAGTGAGCATACCTTATTTTGGGCATTTGATATCGATCCTTCTTCACACTTGGTCGCTCTTTGACTACAACTCTCCTCCCAAGGCTGACCTACATTCACACAAGACAAACAAATAACTCCACATGCATTTGATCTACATATTAATGGGTTAGAGATTTAATCAATATGTACGCAATAAACCATGAAAACCTCATATGGTGGGACGGGAAAAGTACTTCTTTATTATTAACTTCAATAAATCAACTTACAATGATGAAGCCAACTACTGCTCCATGAACCTGGTCCTGGGCTCCTCTTCAACTGTCCTCCAATTTCTTTTCTCTATAATTCTCTTTGCACAAGGATGGCTAAAGGTTGGGACAAAGGGAATGCACAATCGGGTATAGTTTCTTTACTATGATTCTCCTCTTCCAAATGGGACCCCTAACCCTTCTTTTATAGGATAGAAGAAGCTAGGTATTTGGTCAAATTTCTGGCCATGCATGGCCAAAAGGTTTAGTTAACTTACCCAAAGCTGTGTGTTTCGTCAACAACTTTCCTTTTTTCGTGCTTTTGTAGGTACAGGTGGGTTGTCTTGGGTCAACTAGCATGTACACGTGTGCAGTAATGTAGCAGAGCACGTGGGCATTTATAAAGGGGTTTTTAAGAAGAGTTGTTCAATAGTGTTTTGGAAAAGAAGGAATTTGAGATGGCCTGATGCCAGGTAAGCATGTCTGGTGAAAATTAGGGTTATAACACCTTCAAAATATTTCTTTTAGTCTAAGAACCTATTGACCTAGAGTGGTGCACTGCTTAAGTGTAGAATCTTCAAGTTGATCACCCCAAATTCATTCTACTATCAAGAGGGAAGAGGGGTGTTCCACAACAACCCTGGTTCAATCGAGAGGCCATTGCACATTAACAATAAATTTGGTTTTCTAAGGCATTTTTTGTTGTTGTGTCTATCAACTATAAGATTTTTCTATCCAATAGATATCCCATTGTCATAGTACACCATGCTCAATAAAAGACACAATATTTTTATCTCATCCACTCTTTTGATTGCTTACTAGATTTACAAGATTTGACTTGCAAGTTTTGTTGAGATTATGTAAGAAATTTTCCTTTTCAACTTATCAACATAAAACCCCAAGTCTAAGAATGGATCAACGAATATGTTAACCTCTAAAAATATTCCCATGTCCAAAAATCATTCACAGACTTCTTCAAAGATAACTATGCTTTTTACCATGCATTTTAGAAGTGTTATTTATTGATAATCATTTATTGTTTTCCCTTGAGAAATCATGTACTGCACATTCATCCATGTTGCATGAGATTGATCATGTAGAGACCTTCCAATTACCATAAGAACAAGTAGTAACCCTTTGCGTTCTACTATTGCCTATAATGGAATTGTTTATAATTTGTAGCATTTGATTTAATGAAGGAACAAGTAACTCTTTGACTATATTTTAATTTGATGTTTTTGTAATGGATTTATGCTTAAATGCAAAAAATCATAAAATGGACATAACATTTGTCTCTCTCAAAAATGATAAGACAAACTAGCTCTTTGTTGTAGTTGTGTATGTGCATCTTCATTGTCTTGAAAATTATGTCTATGTCATCCAATCTTGTCCCACAATGTCTCAAAAGTCCCTTGAGCAAGGAGCACATGTTATTAACCTCTTTCTACTGGTGATAAAGTTCAAAAATAATTGAATATCTAATTAACTTAATTTGTAGATTGTCTTTTTTTTTGTTGAGTTTCAACAAGTAATGGAAATTGTCAAAAATAATGATAGTATTCATGTCCAAAAATATATTATGGCTCTACAACATCAGAGAATTAAGTCGTAAGTTCCATATTCCTTCTCACACTTTCCTAGGTTTATTGGCTTCTCAATGTCATGCTTCCCTAAGTCTATCTCACTTCAATCTTCCTTCACTTTTCATTGTTTATAATACGTTGTAACATATATTTTAGGAAAGACAAGCATTGATGACCTTACAGTGACACATTGTATCCATCCATATTTGCAAGGAACATGACTCGAGAGACTTCTAATTGTGCTTCAAATTAACAAATCAATCGTTCACATGTCATTGTGTGTTAGCAGATAGAAGTATCATGCTACTTCATCAAGCTTTCTTGAACTTGTTGCCTATATGAATATGGTTTTAATAAATTTTAATGGTTTGAACTTTAGATATAGGCACATTGTACTTTTCGTATTTATTCCCTCGTCTTATTACTACATGAACATTACCTAGATTTTGAACCTTTTGGACATTGTTTCAACTCTCGCTCCAATACTAGCGCAATCAAATTGGTTGATTGTAACATATATGGGTTCTACCTATGTGCCCATGTCTCAATAGCTTGATACGAAAACATATATTAGGCCCATGAATTCTCTCCTAACCTTGTCATTATAGAAAGAAGGGTTATCTTTGATCAATAATTGTTGCTTTGCTTTGTAGGCTGACAGATTAACATAGCCTCAAACTAGCTATATTCAAGCACTACTAAATGTGACCAAGCTATATTCATTTTTTTTTTAAACCTAAAGAAGGCATGGCAATAGAGACACAAGTATAACATCTGCGTCACAAGCCTTTGGTAATTGTTTTTACTCCGCCACTAATTATCGTCACTATTTTCACGATTTTTCATCGCAAATTTCCATGCTTTTCCTTTGCAAGTATGGCATCTGCGTCGCAAGCCGTGATGGGTTTTTTACTCTGGCACACTTTTTCGTTGCTATTTCCACGATGTTTCATCACAACTTTCCATGCTTTTTCGTCCCAAGTATGGCATCTGCGTTGCAAGTTATTGGTGTGATTTTTACTTTGGCACGCTTTTCTGTCTCTATTGCCACGATTTTTCATCGCTATTGCCACAATTTTTTCGTCTCAAGAAGGTATACCTATCTTTAGGATGATGACACGTGGCATCCTGATTTCATCATTGTTTGCACGAATTCCTAATGCGTGGATAGAACGATGAAAAAAATTCCACAAAAAATATTGTTTGCCTTCGTGGAAAGTGCGACAGATATGTGTAGCAATAACAACGAAAAACCGTGGCAAATTTGGTCATATGTAGTAGTGGATTATGGTGGTTGTATAGTGGAAGAGGAGATTCCTCCTAATTGGGAGGAGGACATCATGGAGAAGACAAAACCAACTGACACTGACCTCCCTTTGAATTATCCTGATATTTCTATGGGTGGTTGTGTGGTGGAGGAGGAAATCTCTCCACAGAAGCAAGACGACTTCATGCAAGGAGCAACCCCCAATATCAACGGATTGCACAATGAAGCCACTGGAATTGATTGGGATGACTGTTGGGTCAAGGAGGAGACCCATCTGAAGCAACATACGAGTGAGCCAGACCATCCATCCTTGGAAAGCCACGATTTTCCTAGTCCTTGCAGGATTACGGAGGACCATTTAAATATGATCTTTGAGATGAGACGAGATATGGCTGACCAACTTCACAACCAACATGCCTTTAGCAGACGTCTGAATATGATGTTTGATTCCTTGTCAAGTGAGCCTGTGAAGATCCGTTTCCCAACATGCTTCCAGTCATTTTCCTTCATCGTCCGCCGTGATGGAAGTCTAGGTTCGCCTCAAATTTAGTTTCTTTACTGTTATGTTATCAGTATTAGTTAAGATGCATTTACAATCAAATTATGTTGTATACAGACTCTGGTATATTGGCTTGCCTATGAGCATTGCATGCCACTTGTTCTAGTTTCCATACATGTGGCAAAACAGGTGGTGGGTTTTGATGTATGTTTGGACATGTATCACTTTTTTGGCATTTCAAGGTAATACAAAATCTTTTTTATTTAATATATATATAACATTAATTTTTTTTTTAATGAAATTTTGTAATTTTTTTTTAATGTTTTTTAATATAAATTTTAATATTTTAATTGTAATTTTTAGTTTTTTGAATTTATTTTATTTTATTTTAAATTTTAATTTTGTATTAAATTTTCTATTTTAGGTTTATTAATTTGGTTTTTTAATATATATATATATATATATATATATATATATATTTGCTTTTTATTTTTTTATTTTTAAATTTCAATTCTTTTCTTTTTCTTTGTTTGTTTAGTTTTTAATTTATCAAAAAAAATTGAATTATATTTTTTTGTTAAATATTGAAAAATAATGTTATTTAACTACAATTATTTTCTATGTATTGAAGTAAAGTTAAAAAATGTGTTCAAAATGATATTTTCCACTATATTTAAAAAGTATGGAGCGGTAAATTAATTAAGAAGACACAATTATATGAAAATTCTTAATTTCAAAAAAATAAATGGTAAAAAATATTTTTAAGATTAAAAGAAGCATGGAAAAATGAGTAAAAGCATCGTTGAAGAAAAAAAAATTAGAAAAAAGATGAAAAAATAAGCATTTAAAAAAATAATGTGGAAACTTAATGGATAAAAAAATTCAAAATATAAAAAAACCACCTAAAACGAGAGGGGGGGGGGGGTGCTACTTATAGCACCATTTTTAAAAACAGGGTAAAAAATGTGACCGCCCCAAAAATGAGAACTGTGTAGGGTTCTTGTTAAGTTGGTAAATATGTTATAAACTTGAATACTATCTAATGGACATTCTCTTGGTGGATGTTTTTTCCTACATTGATTGCAAAAAACTGCTAAAGCTTCATTTTTCTCTTCTTTTTTCTTTTTAGCTTTCAATGTATCAATATGAGAATCTAATGTACTCAAAAGATCGGTTTTAAAATTTTCCAACAAATTTCCTAATTCTACCTTTGTTATACTCCCCATGGCTAATTTGGTGACTTTGGAAAGAGCATCTCTTGATCCTTTCCCAGCCTTACTTATGCCCTTGGAGTATTTCTTGCACATTTCAACAATTTTTTCAAATGGTAAAGTTGAAATGTTTCCATATCCCATGAGATTAAGAATATCAATATATTCATCACAAATTTATTTTAGAAATATATTATGAATAATATCAAAATTTAAAGAACTTTGTTTTCATTTCTGCAAATTGTACAAAAATCTCTCTAGGTAGTCCTCCAAGTTCTCATCCTCTTACTGAGCCAACCTGGAAATATCTTCTTTGGAATCTCATGGTCTGTGATGATTTTCCCTAACAACCCTTGCTATTCTCTGATACCATGTTGAAATTATCCTACCCAATGCCCGACAATTAATTCCAAATAAATCACTTATTGAATTAAAGAACAAATGAGTAATCAATTGAACATGCAACATAAGCATAAACAAGGAAATCAAAATCTCATGCACAAGACACCAATATTTTTGGGTATAAACCCTTGGAAAAAAACCTTAGAGGGAAAACTAGTCCTAAGATGTTTTTCTTAAGGTCAAATCAGGGCTCCTGTAATAGGGAAACTGGCCCACTAAGAGAATATACACTGTAGACAAATTTGGCAATGGATGTGTTGTTGTATGACCCTATGCCAACATGATTTTTCGAGGTGTACGCAACTATCCTTAAACAAACTTGCGTACATATGTGACTTTCTCCACTGAAACCCACATACATTTACGAAAAACCTATACAGACACTTATGTATGACACTATCTTCCCTCTAGATTCTATTAGCTAAAACCCACCTGCAACTACCTCTTCTCTCTCTTCTCCTTGACCTGTATGATCTCTAGATGGACATCCTTCTCCACCTATCTAAGATCTTGAATCACAGTCCTTCGTGATCCAACCCTCTCTACATCAACACTTGGATGGAATCTCTTCATCCATCCAGTGAGATCTCCTCACTCATGTGTAAGCAAAAGTGCTTATTTTCTTCTATACTCTCCACACTAGAAAAATTCATTCTTTGCTAGGTCCAACCTTGATCTCTCATCAAGGTATTGATCTTGGCATCTCACCAAAGATCCTTTGACAAGTGTATCTCACACTAGTCCCTTAACCTTGGCATCTCACCAAAGTCCCCTTGCTCTTGGCATCTCACTAAGAGTCTCTCAATCTTGACATCTCACCAAAGATCTTCCCCTTGGTCTCTCACCATGAGTCTCTTGATCTCTCTCATCAAGAGTGACTTCCTCCTGAAGTTACTTCTCCTTTACCCTATCCTTTCTTTTATAATTACGAGTTATATCCTAACCCTAATCTCCAAAGTGATTGGCGACTGAGATTACTTCTTACCTCACTTGAGATTTACTTACTAAGATTACATTCTAGTTACTTTTATCACTTTCCTTAAATAAATCAATTTACTAATAAAATCATTTTACTTTAATTAATTCATTTTAACTAAAGTAAAATCAAGGATAGAAGACTTTTGATGACTTCCACATGCTAGACACATGCCAATGAGGAAGTACTTGTTCATTGCTACCACTAACATCAACAATATGCAGTAAGCTTGATACTTCTTAAGGAATTTTTTCCTCATGGTATCCAAATTCCCAATAGTATTTTCTCCTAGTCCCATAAACCATTTTAAAGCATTGTTCTTCATAGTGGCAGGAAACAAAAAAATCTTGTGAGCGTCCTCAATATATCCATATGTGCGACATAAAATATCAAATTCAAACAAAAATGCATTAGGACTTCATATGAAATACCATGAAAGTTAGGAAGAACTGAAGGTGGAATGTTTTTCATCTTTAGCTCATTTATGAATTCTATAGGTATGTCTAAGATAGGAAAACCAAAAGTAACTTCTTCCTCCTCTTCTCCTGCATCATTCATACCTCTTTCTCGTTCTCCTCTTCCTTCTAGTATTATTTCTCTTTCTCCACCTCTTGGACCTCTTTCACCTCCCCCTTCTCCTCCTCCACCTGCTATTCTTGGTATTCTCTCTCCCCCACCTCCTGGTATTCTTCCTCCTCCAATATGAGATTCTTCATCAACCATCTTGTTTTCCCAAAAGATCCAAAATTTATCACTCCAACCTTTTGGTGTTTCTTCTGGATCTTCAAATTGTTCAACAAAATATTATATTTGTGTATGCTTTGATATTTATACAACAATTTGTTTCTCTATATCCTTATTAGTACCTACAAGTAAGTTAGTAATGGGGGGTGTTATTCCCCCACTGGTGGATAAATATTTTAGAAAGAACATCTAGAGGCACCCAGGAAGAAAACATGGAAAGATGAAAGATGTGCATGTACTTGAAAATATAAATCTCAAGATCCTCTTTCTAAGTGTGAGCATCTATCAGTGGCATTAGCAGCATATGAAACCCATGGCATTTGGATAGGCTTGTTAGACATCCTTGAGAAGCATGCTGCAAGTTGGTAAGTATGTCATCATGGTGAGTATCAATTTAATAATATCTAAGGCATTTAAACTTGTCCTAGAGAGTCCCTTCTAACTACTAGTTGTTAGCTTGTTGGTTATACTTCTTCCTCTGTCATAACTTGACTTGTTATCTTAGGTTCTTGGGGGATTAAGTTACTCTTGGGGAAAATAAATCACTATTGGGGTTTGTTTAGAATCTGTCATCGTACCATTCCCGATCATACTTACCTCTTTCCATGTCATCAATCCCTGTCGCATCTATTTCTTTAGGTTATATAAACTAACCCAAGAAGGGATTGTTCCTCATTCTATGGGAAGAAGGATCTTTCAGGCTCAAAGGGAGACTAAAAAAATCTTTCTTTGGTTACCTGCTTAGAGGCTCGCCCAGTCCCGTAGCACTTGTGGATACATCACTGGGGTGTTACAAATTCTCTAGGGTGTTTGAAGCATTTAAGCATGTGTTTTTCACACACAAAAGGACAAAAGAAAATAAAATGAATTATCTAAAGAAAGAAAAGAAAAAATAAAAAAATAAAAGGCCATCAATCATAGGAATATCGCTAGAGTGCTACATATTCTCTGGGTTATCTCCCATGACCAGACGTCGTAAAAGGAAAATAAAGGGCTTGGAAGGTATCAACTCACAAATAACAAGAACCAAGTGTGTAGTCTACCCTCATCAAAGGCACCCATGAATGAGATACTACGGTCCATTGCATGTCAATTTCCTAACCTTGAAGTTTAACCCCATGACCATTTCATAATCATTACATGACAGTAAAGAGACAATATTTGGGAAACATTTTTAATACTTAGGTGTTAGTCTAATCTCTCTGGATCTCTGATAGCATTTTATACCTTGGCTTAGTAAGTTGTATAACCTTCTTGAGCTTGTGATGAAATATAAATATGGGGCTTAATGGTCTGGTTTAGATGACTTTTATATTACATTGATTATCTTATCATGCTTATGTGACTTGTCTCCTTGTAGACATACATGTTTTAATTTGTCTTGCAATCTTTCGCCAAGTATCATGCCATTAAGATGATCCAATAATTATTATTCTAACTTTTGTCGGGAATCACTAGGGTTAGTTAACCCTCAATTGATTGACACATTTGCATTTGATGGATGCTCGAGATATTTCAAAATCCACATCGTCACCAGTTTTGAGTGACTCGACCTAGTTCCCACCTCAATCAGATGAATTTTGAGGCAAATCATTGCATGCCCTAGGGTGATGCCACCCTTGACGTCACCCCTATTTGACCAGCTCATGTAAATCGTTGGATGGTTTTGGGATTGAGAAGGTTGCGTGATGATTTGGTCAAGCATTTTTATGATGTATAAGGCACTTGGAAGCTTTATAAAGAGAATTTAATGCTATTCATAATCTCCCGGTAAATTATTGTGCACATCATTAAGTTTGATTTGTCCTTGGGACTTATTTTCCACTAGAAGGAGGTTTGATGCACTTTATTAAGGAATACAATTGATTATTGGACTATTCAATAGCCTTGGGAGGCTCACTACACATCACCAAATGAATATTTTCCTAGACCGTGGGACTTGGGGAGGATAATCCCTAGCTTCATGGAGAATTTTAATGGATCGATGGATTTTTTCCTTGGTTAGAGGATGATTGCATGCTTCAAGAGAAATCGTTGGGTGTTTTCTCTTTGGTCAAAGATGCTTTTTGAAAATTTATTTTCCATCTTAAATTTATTACAAAAATAATCCCCTTTTACCCAAATCACATGGTCAAAGAGTCAAATCATTTTCAAAATGGGATAAATTAATAAAATAATTATTGTAGGATTTTTATTTAAATTGGGATATTTATTGCGGATAATCCCTAGGAGGATTAAATATTTTTAAAAGGGATTTTAATTTTATTTTTTTTAGGAAATATCTAGAAGAGATTACTAAGTGGAAAAAACTTGAATATTCTTATGGAAAACCCTAAAGTTGGTTGATTTGTGGACAAATCCAAGTGAGTGGAGGATGAGATGAACAAAGTTCGCTCACACAAGAATAATCCAAAATATCTGGAATATAGTAACCAAATCCATATGGACAAATATATATGTAATAAGAATGAATAATAAGATATAGATGATGAGATGATTACAATTGAGAAATGAGGGCCTGCTTATATACCCACGCAGGGGTGCCCTTTACC
>ML781612.1:78821-96468 GCA_009831015.1 Picea engelmannii | reverse complement strand
ACTCCAAAAACAAGCAGGAGTTAAAAGAACTAGAAATTGAGGACATGACAGAGACCATCCTTGAGATCAAGAAGGTTGTGACCAAGAAAGGATTGATGTTCCATCTGGAAGAAAAATCTCAAGTGATGGACATAGGTGTGTAGAGGTTTTTCAATAAGTTTGAGGTGCTACACAAGAAAGGGCTCCTTGGATTGTTAGTACTAAATGACAAATTGATCACTCTGCCTGATTACAAGTATAAAATGAGCATAGTGGCAAAGGATAGTTTAAATTTTTTAGGGATACAGGGAAGCATTACTGGTAAATATTTCCTGGAGATACTATAGTTAGAATTGAGTATTGAATGAGATTAAGCATATCTTCATCACTAAGCATACATTTTCCAAGTATACAGAAATGGATGAAATATATAGGAAATTACTCAAGATTTCCATCCCAGGTAAAAAGAGGTGGGAAGATCTATGCACATTACTTGAGTAGAGATAGTTTTTGTGTTCTATTCAACATGGACCAACCAGCCAAAGTCAAAGAGATGAGTCACCAACCACTTCCACCAAATCAACACAAGAGATCCAAACAAATCTACAAATCCCTATATTTTGTATTTAGAGATCCAGTTAGTTAGATATTCCTCCATAATATCCTGATCATTTATGACATCATCTGATGTAAATAGTTTTATAAATAATTCTCTCTTCGAAGTATTATGGATTGATTTTTTCACCCAAGAGCTATTGTGTAATTTCTCAAAGGATTGACCAGTAATAAAAGAGGCCTATTCACAGGATTCTTGTGTCAGATTGTTGGTGATGTGATTTCCCTCTTTGTTAAATGTTTTTTCTATTCTCTTTAATCTTTTCATGTGATTTCCATTCTACTCATTAAAATAAAGTTAAAATAACATAAATTATTTCATTATACTTTGTCTTTGGTTTTTTAATGACATGCATGTTGTTCATCTGAAACTAAGTAAAGGAATTCTTAACTGATCTTCTACTTAGTGGAATTTCCCCTATTTTCCCTCTTATATATTTCAATTGAATCAAATAGATCTAACAAATTTACTACCCTTCCACATGGAGAAAACCTTATAAAAATATGAAACTGATCATCATCTTAAGTACAGACCCCATAGCCCAATGGAAAATTAAGAATTATTTCAGCCAATTATTTCAAACAAACAAAAAAAACTCGAACTGTTATAACTAGCCTAATATTTTGAAACTCAAACAAATCTAAATCCTATAGAGAGATCCCTCTCTGAAGATGGCAGGGCTAGATCCCATCTTCCAAAGTGGTTTGGTAGTTACCTCTGTCTTTTCTTCTACAACCTCTGGAAATTACAGAGTGATAACAACACCCAAGAATTGCAGCCAGAATCAAATAGAACAAGACCAAATTTGACCACTTCGAGGACCAATTCCAGATTGAATTTTCCAAAGTTGAAGGTCGATTTGACAAATTAGAGAGAAAATTTGACACCTTCAATGCCACTCTCAACTAGTTGTTGAATTTATCCCAGGGAACCCCTTTCCTTGAACAACCCTCCCAAGTAGATGGTGCTCAATCCTCCCATACTATGGCCTTTCAGTCCAATCCATTTCATCATGAACCCCACCTTCCTTGAGTTGAAATCAATAAATTTGATGGATCCGATCCCACGAGCTGGGTCACCCAAATGGAGCATTATTTTCCTTTACATGGAATTAATGATGAGTTGACCAAACTTCATTATGTTTTTCTCTATATGGATATTGAACATTGGAAATGGTGGAAATGGCATAAAAACTTATGTCAGGGGTATGTTGCTTGGACCGAATTTGTTGTAGAGATTTATGAACACTTTTACACCAACACACACTATTTAAGTCGCTTGACCAAGTTGAAATAATTATGCATAGTGGAATACTTTATATCCTCCTTTGAGCATTTGGATTTCAAAACGAAGGGCATGACATATGCCTTCATCAGGGAATGTTTTATCAGTGGCATAATGGATGAAATTCGAGCCCAAGTCCTAATGGATCTCCCCTGGACTTAGTTGGAAGATACTAAATGGGCCAAAGAAGCACCACATGTTTTTTTTTCTTAGAATCGAAAACCCTCTTTTCTTCCCCGCCCTCGACCGACCAATCTTGCCCCTCATGCCACCCCTCTCAAGATACAAAAATTAACTAGGGTAGAAATGTTGAATGCCAAATCAAGGGTCTTTATTATAATTGTGATGAAAAATATTTTCCCAATAACAAGTGTAAGGAACATAAGATTTTTATGGAAATTCTTGAGGATGTTGGTGACAAGGAGGCTGAATCTTCCCATGTGGAAGAGATACCCCCAACAAATGATCCTACTCCACCCGCTGATCCACCAGAAGTTTAACCGTTGATTTCTCTACATGCCCTCACTGGCTTCTTTGCTCCCCAAACTCTCAAGTTAATTGGCTACATTAAGCATAGGAAATTCATAATCCTTGTTGACAGTGGTAGCACCCATAATCTTATTCATCGTCACATTTCCCAAGAAATCAATTGCTATATATGAGCCATAAACAATTTTCAAATCATGATTGCTAATGGTGGTTCCATGAAATGTGGTGGGCGTTGTGAAAATATGCGCCTACAAATTGGTCAGTACCACTTGAAATCTCATATGTTTTCTATTGACATGGGTGGTTGTGACATTGTGCTTGATGATGAATGGTATGCACTCTCGACCCCATCCTCATGGAATTTAAGGACCTCACAATAAAATTCCAATAGGACGGACAAAATATAAATTCCAAGGCATCACAACAGGCTCACTTGATATAATTAGCTCCCACCTAATGGAAAATATACTAAAAAAAGGCCATTCTAGCATTATTTCCCAACTTGATTCCATTCATGTCATTAAGACACCCTATGTGCACCCTAACCTTTAATCTATACTCTCTAGACACCAAGCTATTTTCAATACTTTCCATGGACTTCCCCCTTCCCACAATGCCCATGATCATTCCATTCCTCTAGTACCATGCAGTCTTCTTGTTAGGATATTTAGAAAATTAGGAGTTAGTTAATATTTACTTGGTCTAATGTGTCATTAGGTAAACGTTTGTTTATTAGTGTGTTTCTTTAGTATGCATTATTATGCATTTGTAGTTAGGAAATCCGACGGTCACGATATGTTCCCGACATAGAGTGATCTGATGGTTCATATTCTCCTCGATCTTAACGACCATTGATCTGTGGCTTAACACCTGATTGTTCCATGATCTCTATTTAAAGATCATGGAGGGTCATTTTCCGATGATCGATTATGAGAAACTCTCTTGTAAAATCTCTCTGTAATCTTTTTATTTTGCATTAATAAAATGCACCAAGTGGTCACGTTGGTTGGGGTCGTAGATGTTTCCCCATAGGGGTTTTACCACGTCAAAAAATCAGTGTGTTGATATTTGATCTGGTTGTGTGAGTGGTTACTGAAGGTTTTCATCCTCTGTTGGAATACATGTGTTTTTGAACATGGTACCAAATCCTGTTTGAAGACCCGCTCCTATTGTAGATCAAGATTGTGAAGCCTAGTTTCCTCATCTCAATTTTCTTCCATTACCGTACATTTATGGGCTAAGAGGATTATTCCATTTCATTCAGAGCGCTCATTTTAGTCAGGAACACTTTTCGTTTCACTCGAAAAGGTTTATGTTTTCCCAATATAAGGTCATTTCAGTCAGATCTGGATGTATAAAGCTTGAATACACCATTTTTAAATTTTTGCAGAGTATTATTTTGGTTCTCTATTATTTTTTTCTGGGTTGCTACTCTTTTAGATCTGCGTATTCTCTTTTCCCTGCTCCCCGTGCGATCTTGAAAAATCAGAAACATATAGGAAAAGGTGCATTTTTCGAGTAAGCTGACCGATATCTAACCCTTGTTGTCATTGAGAAGAAAAAAAAAATTCTTGTGTGAAAAGATTTTTTTTTTAGCACGCTCTCCAAGGCCTTCAACAACAACAACAATAATCCTCTTGCTAAACAATACAATATGTTTTTCTAGCCCATTTGGTTAAAAGTTTCCTTATTAAGTAAGAGGTCTTGAGTTCAAGTCTCTCTTTTTGTTACTTTTTTTTGAAAAAGTTCATGCTCAATTGTAAAGTGTATTTCACTTAAAGTATAAAAGTGAATCACTATAAGTAGCTTTAATATTTTATTTTAGAGTTATTTATTTTGTATGCAACTTTTCTTTTATAAAGTAACTTCATTGTAAAAGTGATCCCCACTTATCTTTATAAAAATGGGTCACTTCATAAAGCAACTTACACCACCACGTGGTCCTTTGGTTACCGTTTATGCCTTTTTTTAAAAGGGCATAACTTTCACATCTGAAGTCCGTTTTTAGTGTTGTTTTTTTAAAAACACCTAATTTTTCAAGATCTTTCCATCCAGATCATCAGTTTTAGTTTTTAAATCTATATTATCTACAAATTTAATATGGATTCTTCCAGTAATATTTTTCTTACCAACACCAACTACTTCCAATGAAAATCTCATATGGAGGATTTATTAAGAAGTAAAGGCTTGTACCGGATTACCTTGGGAAAGGAAAAAGAACCCACTGATGTTGATAAGAAAGTAAAATGGGCTAATAGGAGTGACGAAACACGTGGACTAATCATAATGTTCATCTCTCATGATTTAAGGTTCCACCTTAAAGAAATTGATGACCCCGATGAATCTTGGGAAAAGATTGAATATGTGTTTGGTGAACCCAATATTATTCGAGCACAACAGTTAGAAAATAAAGTACTGAATTTAATTCCAAGTGATTTTTATTGCATTGGAGACTATCTATCTGAGTTTAAAACACTCACAATTTTATGTGAAGAATGTGAGATAAAGATGGAGGAAGAGCGTTGCATCTATATTATTCTTTCTAAGCTAGGTATTGCATATTCTGTGTTTGTATGTACCTTTTATGCCATGAGAGAGTCTCTAGGGAAAGATTATCAAAAACCCACTTTTAATTCCTTTTGTGTTTCTTTGATTAGAGAGGAAGATAAGCTTGTACAACTTGGAGTGATTAGCACTGCAGGTTCCTCCAAAAAATCCTTAGTCGCCCAACAGAAAGATAAACCCAAGAATCAAAAGAAGCAACATCCTCGCTACAACAAGCAACATAAGGGTCCCAAACCCACTCAAACAACTTCAACTCCTAATGGTGACAAAGGAGAAAAATATAAAAATAAGAATACTGGAAGACATTGCAACTTTTGTGATAAGGATGGTCATGATGAGTCCAAATGTTTCAAGAAGATGGCAGTTTTAGAAGAAGTGATGAAGAAGCACAACATCGATATTGATTCTTCTTCTTCTTCTTCTTCTCATGGATATGCACTTTCTACTTCTGGTTTCTCCTTCAATACAACTTCTACTTCTTCTTCTGATGAGTGGCTTATCGATCCCGGAGCATCTTATCATATGACTAAGGATAAATATATATTTTCTTCATTAAATGAATGTAACACCAAGCAAATATTTGTTGGTGATGATAGATCTCTTAGTGTTGTGGGATCTGGAATAGTTCAAGTAGAGAATGGTCATTTCAATGATGTATTATGTGTTCCAAGTCTTTATTGCAACCTTCTGTCAATGTATCAAATCACTCATTCAGGTGAAGGTAAAATCATAGAGTTTTCACCTCACCAAGTTGTAATCAAGGATCTAAAAGATCCTAATCGTGTTCTTGCAAATGTAATTGTTGATGATATTACTAGGTTGTACAAGTTTGACAACTTTGGGTCATCATATTTTTCATCAATTTTCATTGCTCATAGCGATGACTTGAGAAAACTTTGGCATGAGCGGATTGGTCATCTAAACTATCGCTCATTGCAACAACTATGTAATCAATAGATGGTGACTGGAATTCCTCCCGTTTCATGTAGAGATGGTGTTTGTGCCGGTTGTTTTGTTGAAAAACATCATCGGGATAGTTTTGATAAACATGCCTCTTGGCACGCCTCAGGCCCTTTGCAACTTGTTAGAGTGATTTGTGTGGTCCACTTTCTACTCCTTTTTCTGGGTGCAAATTTTTTGTCCTACAAGGCCCTTGTAGAAAAGAAATCTGGACATCAAATTCAAAGGTTAAGAACAGATAATGGAGGCGAATATGTGAACAATAATTTTACAAGTTACTGCACTACACAGGGCATCCAAATGAAACACATTGTTCCATACAAACCTCAACAAAATGGTGTTGTTGAGAGAAAGAACCACACATTAAAATAAATGGCTAATTGTATGATCCAATCTAAAGTATTGGGTGGAATCCATCAATTGTGCAAATTACATAGTAAATCACTCTCCCACAAAGGCTCTTAAAAGTATTACACTGAAAGAATCTTGGACTAACATTAAACTATATGTAAGTCACTTCCATGTGTTTGACAGTATAGCATGGGCTCACATTCCTGATGAGAAAAGGAAATATTTGCATCCTAAAAGTGAGAAGTGTATATTTGTTGGTTATTCTGAAGATGACAAAGGTTATATAATTCTTCAAACACATTGTAATGAAATTATTATTAGAAGAAATATTAAATTTGATGAAAATATATTGGCCTGGGAGCCTAATTCAACGACTGGGCCTTCTCCGGCCTGCGAACCATATTCGGCGTTTGTGCCTTCTTCGGTCTGTGATCCATATTCAACGTTTGTTCCTTATTCTCTTCCTATTCTGGTTTCTTCTTCATATGATGACATTGAGGATGAAAATCCATCTCCACCTGCTCACCTTCCTCTAGATGAGTCCTTTGAACCTGAACCATCACTATGTCCTTCGCTTCCTAGATGGGTTCATTCAACACGAGAAGCAACTGGTGATCTTGTTGGTGATCCTTCAAATCAACATTTGACACATTCATAGTTCCAATGATCCTCTTCTATTTTGGCTCAAGTTTTAGAGAATCGTGATCTAGAGGCAATTGCAGAAGCTTCGGGTCATCCAGATTGGGATACAACAATGAATGAAGAGTATCTTTCTTTAATGGACAATGATACTTGGGATATTGTACCTCTTCCAAAAGGAAGAAAACTTGTCATATGTAAATGGGTCTATAGAACTAAGTATACATCACATGGAATTGTTTAAAGACACAAGACTTGGTTAGTTGCCAAAGGATTTTCCCAAGTTGAAGGAATTGACTATAATTAAACATTTTCCCCTGTAGCCAAAATGAATTCCATCTGCCTTATTATTTCCCTTGCTACCTCACATAAATGGGAGGTCCATCAGATGGATGTTAAATTTGTCTTCTTGCACGGAGATTTGAAAGAAGAAATATGGATGGAACAACCTCTTGGCTATGTCCAGAATGACTCTAGCCTTGTTTTTCACCTTAACAAATCTCTTTATGGTCTTAAGCAAGGTCCCCAAGCTTGGTATGCCAAAATGGATATCTTTTTTATTGACACTGAATTCTCTAGATGTCATTATGATCCTAATGTCTATACCAAGAAAGTATGAATCCATATCGTAATCCTTGTCCTTTATGTTGATGACCTTATCCTTACTGGTAATGACTCAAAACTTTTAAACCATGTGAAAACCAACCTTAAGAATAAATTTGAAATGACATACTTAGGCTTTTTGTAGTATTTCCTTGGCCTCCAAGTTTTGAAAACCAATGAAGAAATTTTTCTTTCCCATTATAAGTATGCTTGTGACCTTCTTCGTCACTTTCACATGGACGATTGTAAAACATCCCCTTCTCCCTTCCAGTATGGAGTCAATCTTACTACCACCTTTGCTTCTTCTGAAGTTGATGCCACCCTGTACCATCATTTAGTTGGTAGCCTCTTATACTTGAATCATACCCATCTTGATATTTCCTTTGTTGTTGGTCTTGTTTCCCAGTATATGAAAACACCCCATGAAATCCATTGGAAAGAGGCTAAAAGGATACTTCTCTATGTTCGCGGTACAGTTCAGTTTGGGATACATTATAGTTCAGGGGGGACTCCTTTATTGGTCCGTTTCATTGATTCAGATTGGGACGGTGATCCTGATGATCATAAGTCTACTGTAGGTTATGTTTTCAACCTTGGTTCAGGACCTGTCACTTGGGCCTCTAAGAAACAACATGCTATTGCACTTTCTTCAGTAGAAGCAGAGTACCGAGCAATGGTAAATGCAAGTCAGGAAGATTTATTGCTTCGATAAATTATTTCAGAGTTTGAATTCCTGTAGGATCATTCGACCAACCTTTGGTGCAACAATTAAAGTGCCATCAAGCTCTCCAAAGACCCATTTCAACATCAGCGCAAAAAACACATCGAGATACACATGAAATTCATCATAAATCTCATTCATGATCAAGTTATTGAAGTGCTCTTTTTCCCTACAGAAGATCAAGTTACAAACATTTTCACAAAGTGTCTTACAAAAGTGAAGTTTTCCAAACTTTGATCTATGCTAGGAGTTCATGAAGTTGTCATTAAGGGGGGATAGGCTCTAATGCCTCCTTCCTTCTCCTATTGTGTCACTATTGTAAATCCTTCAATCTTATCCCAAGTTGTTCTTAAGGGGGTATGTTAGGATATTTAGACACTTAGGAGTTAGTTAATATATACTTGGTCCAATGTGTCATTAGGTAAAAGTGTGTTTCTTAGTGTGTTTCTTTAGTATGCATTAGTATGCATTTGTAGTTAGGAAATTTGATGGTCATGATATGTTTCTGACATAGAGTTATTTGACGGTTCATATTCTCCTCGATCTTAACGGCCATTGATCCGTGGCTTAACAAATTATTGGTCCATGATCTCTATTTAAATATCATGAAGGGTAATTTTCTGATGATCGATTTTGAGAAACTCTCTTGTAAAATCTCTCTGTAATCTTTTTCTTTTGCATTAATAAACTAATCCAAGTGGCCGCGTTGGCAGGGTTTGTGGATGTTTCCCCATAGGGGTTTTACCACGTCAAAACATCGGTGTGTTGATATTTGATCTGGTTGTGTGAGTGGTTATTGAAGGTGTTCATCCTCTGTTGGAATACCTGTGTTTTCGAACACTGCCTCCCAATGTTCTCCCTTATTGTCATCCCTTTGATGAGAAAAATGAAATTGAGAAAATTGTTCAAGAATTGATAGAATCCAGTGTTATTCATCATAGTACCAACCTATATTATTCTCCAGTATTCATGGTACTCAAGAAAGAAGGCACATGATGCATGTGTCCTGATTTTCGGGCCCTCAAAAAAATCACAATCAAAGACAAATTTCCCATTCCTGTCATTGATGACCTTTTGGATGAATTGAGTGGTGCTCAATACTTTAAAAAAATTGATCTTGATTCTGGATACCACCAGATACGT
Organism: Picea engelmannii; assembly: GCA_009831015.1. Taxonomy (NCBI): domain Eukaryota; kingdom Viridiplantae; phylum Streptophyta; class Pinopsida; order Pinales; family Pinaceae; genus Picea; species Picea engelmannii. Next base: position 87,118 of record ML781612.1, on the reverse strand, counting down.
ATGAAAGAGGAATACATCCTCAATACTTCCTTTTGAACTCACGAGGTTCACTATGAGTTCTTGGTCATGACCTTTGGCCTATGTAATCCCCCCTCTACTTTTCAAATTCTCATGAATCATGTCTTTCATAATTTTGTCTTAGTTTTCTTTGATGATATTCTCATCTATAGTAAAAATTGGCATCCCATCTCACCCATGTGGATCAAGTTCTCCTTCTATTGTCTAAGCACAAACTTTTTCTCAAACAATATAAATGTGATTTTGGAACCTCAAAAGTTGAGTATTTGGGTCATATTGTAGGAAAGGATGGTGTGTGGGTGGATCCTAAGAAAATTGAAGCTATGAAGGATTGGTATTTCCCTTAAAATATTAAAATCTTGCATGGGTTCTTTAGCTAAAGGCATTGGGGAAATCTTGCGTATTTCCTAGAATGCGAAAGGCATTGGGGAAATCTTCATGCAAGATGATCAACCTTTAGCTTTCACTAGAAAACAACTATCATAGAAACATTTGGGCCAATCAACCTATGAAAGGGAAATGTTGGTTATTCTACATGCATTGGATCTATGGTGTCCTTATTTTTTGGGGCAATGATTCCAAATTAAAAATTATCATCGTAGCCTCAAGAATTTTCTAGAGAAAATAATTTCCTCCCCGAAGAAACAAAAATGGGTGACTAAGTTGTTTGGCTATGATTATGAGATCATCTACAAGAAGGGAAAATAAAATATGGTTGTTGATTCTCTTTCAAGGAAATATGAAGAAGAAGGGTCCCTCTTTTCTCTCTCATTCATTGTCGTAGACTGGCTTTAGGCCATTCACCAAGAATGGTTGCAATACCCCAAAATTTATATCCTAATCCAATGATTGCAACATGATCCTCAAGCTTCTCTAGGGTACTCTTGGAACAATGAAGAGATTCACTATAAAGACATCTGTATTTAAGAAAAAATTTGAACCTTAAACCCATGGTCCTGTCTGAATTGCATGCTTCACCCATAGTTGGGAATTTCAGTTTTACCAAAACCTATGAATGGGTCAAACGTTCTTTTTTTTGGGACGATGTGAAACAGGAAATACACACCTTTTTGGTTGAATGTGATACCTATCAATGAAATAAGGGAGAAATGATAAAATATCTAGGCACACTCCAACCACTCCCGATTCCATCTGCTATTTGGAGGTATATTTCTATGGATTTCATTGCCATCTTACCTAAATTTGGAAATAATCTAGTCATCATGGTGGTAGTAGATCATCTTTCCAAATATGCCCATTTATGTTCTCTTCAACACCCGTTCACTACATCCACAATGGCTTAGATTATTATGGATAATATATTCAAACTCCATGGCATGCCTCATTCTATTGTCTCTAACTGTGATCCAACTTTCACCATCAATTTTTGGCAAGAATTGTTCTGACTCCAGGGAACCCAACTGCATCTCAACATTGCCTATCATATCCAAACTTATGGACAAATGGAAGTTGTCAAGAAGTGTTTGGAAACATATTTGCGGTGTTTTGCATCTGACCACCAAACTCAATGGGCTCAGTGGCTACCCCTAGTTGAATGATGGCACAACACATCTTACCATATTTCCACTTGCATGACCCATTTTGAAGTAGTCTATGGGTAAAATACACAATCGATTCTCTCATATATTCCTAGTGTCTCCAAGGTTCAAGAGGTGGAAAAACATATTACAATCCAAGCAACCATTCTCTGTACCCTTAAAGAAAATTTAGTCCCAGATCAAAATTACATGAAGTAACAAGAAGATCAAGGTCGCTCTAAACATCAATTCGCTAAAGGGGACCAAGTGTTTCATCATCTACAACCTTATAATCAGACTTCACTCAAAGATTAACATTGTCATAAACATGCCCCCAAATTTTATGGTCCTTACACAATTCTCAAGTGAGTAGGGCCTATGGCCTACTAGTTAGTGTTGGCCATTCATTCTAATATCCATTCTATTTTTCACGTCTCTTTCTTAAAGAAAGTGATTAGAACTAAGTTCCAGACTCAATCTAGTCTCCCTGAGTTGGATGAATAAGGTTCCATTTGGTTGTATCCCCAAGAAGTCTTGGAACAATGTGAGTGTCGTCTTCGTCAACGAACCATTAAAGAAGTGTTAGTTCAGTGGAAGGATACAACTCCGAAATATGCCACCTGGGAGCCATCTACCATTTTGCAACAATTTTCTCATCTCCAACCTTAAGGACAAGGCTATTCTTCAAGGGAGAGGGCATGTTAGGGACCTAACCTCCCTAACCCCTCATGTAGCTAGAATAATATATTTCCATGTAATAAAATCCAACATTAGGTAATAAGGCATATTTAATAATGTGAATAAGTCTAATGTAAGAAGACTAAATAGAAGCTTCTACTTCTAGAAATATCTTCCTCTAGAATGTTCTTTAGAAGGTAGAATTAGTATAAATAAGAGTAGAATGCATGCGAAAGGTTGTCTTGAGAATTATTGTAATAGATATTTTCTCTGTTGTAGGTTTCCCCCTTGAAGAGGCTAGTGAACTTGGATTTCTATGAATAAAGGTATCATTTTTGGTGTTGTGATTCTCTATATTTTTTTGTTCCGCTGGTATTTTATGCAATATTTTTGTTTCTGCATAATTATAATTCACCTGTTACCTTACATTAGCTGTGAAAATTTGGCAATTAACTTGAGCACTTCACCCATCTTGACATGCATGGACTCCTTAAAAATATTTTGATATGATAAACTCCTAAGGTCACCAGATCTTCAAAAACTTGAACCGTATCCCTATTTGAGTTCTAAAACTTCCATATTTCATTGTAACTACATCTATAGTTTCCATACTTTTGAAAATATTTATTGTTATGATCCTTCAATGCTAGCCATAATGCCCAGATTTTTAAGTGCCATGTTTTTTCTCTTTCTAGGAAGATATTTCTCTTTTTGAGATTCAAAATTCTGACAATTCTCTTGATCCTCTGGGTTCTGAAGGCCTACATATTGCTTCTAGTATAAAAGAACAAGTGAATCATTAATATTTTGGATTTCCTTTTCCATTGCCTTGTGTCAATTTCTAGCCCAAATAATTACCTTATATTTTATTTGACAAAGACATTAGACGAATTGATAGCTGGCAATTGTGGAGTTGTTGGCCTAGAAAAGAATCCAATGTTACCAGTTTGGTTTCTTGAAATACTCATATTTATCCCATGAGGAATTATATTTAAAAGGATATCCCATATTTCTTGGAGCCAAAGCCATTTCAAGAAGTATAGTAAAATGATTAGAGCATTTTACTCTTCCAAACCATGACCTATAGTTCCCAATCTCTTGTAATAACGTATAGTGAACTAAGAATTAGTCTAGCCTATTACATAATCCTCCTCCTCCCGAGTGATTGTTGCTCCATGTTGGAATGAGAATTAGTGGCTCAATGTCGACTAGACCAGATGCTTCCAACTTATTTTGAAATAACATGGCCAACTTGTCATCACGAGCATTCATGCCCCAGATAATTTCATCCCCGTTCAAAGTGAAATTGAAATTTCCACCACAAACAAAATTATCCTTTCATCCCTTATCCTTTATTTTGAACTTATAATGACAAACCTTAATGGTCTCACAAGACCTTTGGATGCCTTCATCCAAACTATCTGTGCAAGAAAATAAAAACTCCATTTTGATAGCTTATGAGAAGAATTCGTTCAAGAAGAAGCAAGAGTGAAAAACTTAGAAGCCATACTATTAAGAGATCAAGATCAAGCCTTAGCTGCTCATACTAAAGGAGGAAAGAAAAGGTCTCATTTCCAAAAGGATACCCATATTCATAAGTAATATCACTCCCCAAAGATATTCACCCACTTCCATAAATAATCTCACCCTCCAAGGAGATTCCATAAATATTAGAAGGGACAGAGAAGAGAAAAATATTTCTCCTCTTATCAATGTTATCATTGTAATAAGATGGGACACATTTCTAAGAATTGTCCTTCCATAAGGGAAGAATTCAAGAAGTGAAATAACAAAAGACATCATGCCCATGCAGCTGAAGACAATGAACCAACCAAGAAGTTAACTAAAGAAGAAATTGAAGATTATGTTTTGTAATACCTGGAAAGGATACTTGGATCTCAAGCGCTTGACATGAACTATGATAAGAATGAATGATGTATCCTATGTACTAGAAGAAGGAGGTTTGTACTCATGCACTCAGATGTATGTGGTCCAATTCCATTAGACTCCTTAAATGGGTATGCATACTAGGTATCATTTATTGATGATTATTCTCACAAGACTTGGGTTTATTTCTTGAAACCAAAAGATGAAGTACTCAGAAAGTTCAAGGAATTCAAAGCCTTGGTAGAAAATATCTTTGAAAGAAAAAGAAAGACACTCAGGTCGGATAATGGAGGAGAATACACCTCAAATGAGTTCGGAATCTTTTGCAAAGATGTCGGAATTAATAAGGAGCTCACCATTCCCTATAATCCTCAACAAAATGGTGTAGCAGAAAAAAAAACTAGAACAATAATGGAAGTAGTGAAGACTATGATTCACGATCAATATATTCCAATGCACTTATGGGATGAAGCAACAAGAACATCCATTTATGTCAAAAATATATTATCACATAGTTTACTTGGATTCAAAACCCTCAAATAAATGTTCTCCAGAAAGAAGCTAGAAGTAAGCCATCTCAAAATATTTAGATGTCTACTGTTTGTACACATTCTGAAAGAAAGGAGAACTAAGCCGGACCCTTCAGGAAAGAAGGGAATATTTGTTGGATATTGTGAGGTCTCTAAGACATTTAGAATTTACATACTAGGTTACCATCATATTGAGATAAACAAAGATGTAACCATTGATGAAGATGCAACACTCAAAAGATCAAGGAAATGTTAGCTTGAAGAAGTATATTTAGAAGAACCTATAGCTCCCAGAGTTGAAGAACCTGTGAAGGAAGTTATAGTTACCCATGATGATGAGATTCCAAAAAATCATGATATGATAGAATCTCAATAACCTCCCCAGATGATGATCTCTCATAAGAGAAAACCATCTTTGGCAAGGGAACTTATTCAAGATGGAGAGAAGTATGGTTCCCCAGAAGGAACCATGAGACAAAGCAAGAAGCCTAAGACATTCTCAAATTATATGGTCTTGATGTGTGATCTCATAGAAAAGGAACCTACTTTCTTTGAAGAATCCATTCAGAAGAAAGAATGGGTGGATGCCATGATGGAAGAATACCAATCATTATAAAGAATGATGTAAGGGAATTAGTTCCGAGACCAAAGAAAAGAGATGTGGTATCTTTGTTGGCTTAAGAACATTTATTGGGTTAAGTGAGCTACTCTTCCCTACTACTTGCATTGTTGACCCAGGGTTCATATCTTTCAGGGTACCAACAAAGCCTAAAACTATCGACCCCTCTGGTAAACCAGAGGCAAAACAATACACATAATGCACTGCGTAGTCTCACCCGAGATAGCTTTAAATGGGTGGCTGTAAGACTTAGGCGTTTACAGCCTAGGATTGAGTATGAGATATGGGATCTATATTATTAGCCATTTATTCTAAATTGTGTTATGAACTACTGTTATTCACTTTTATATTTTAACCTCTGCGACATCATTTCGTTATATCCCAACAACAATTAACCAAGCAATATAATAACTCATTCATTCATTACATATAGCATTTAACTACTAAAAGTATGATAAAGATATCCATGCATTCATCACATTACACAGGTATTACCATGGTTCACCCCCTCCTAGGATACGTCCACAAAGATTTGGCTCTTGGCTCTCTTATTATGGTAGTTCTACAATCTTGCGCCATGCACTTACAATTCTCCTCGGATGGGTAAGATCTCTATGAGGTGAACTAGGTTGCACCAGGATCCTCGACTTGTGATCTAATCCTCAAGATCTACCTTCTCTCATCTTCTCTAGCTCAATCATTTTACAAAAGTGGTTCTTCTAATAAAAAAATGTTACATAAAAACAATCGAACCCTACATAGGTAGCGAACTGAACGTCTTTATGATTCCTGCGTATCTATATTTATATCTATCGGGATATTCATCCATTTACACAAAACCTTACAAAACCCCTAACCCTATTGTCATTAGGTCTTCCTTCTTTGCATGCGTTCTTTTCTTCCTTCCAGCTGTTGCCTCCTTCTTGCATGCGCACATGCTGTGCTTCTTAGCAGTTGTCGCTTTCCTCTTGCATGCTTTCTTTCCCATGATTGCTATTCCAGATGTCATTATTCTTTGTGCACGCTTTATTTCCCACTTCGGCCTACTGTCAACAGGCCTCCAACACTGTCATGTGACTCGTCCCAAGTCACCTAATCTTTCTGAACTGCCTCGATCTCCTCGGTGATCATTTGGAACTTTTCCGTCAGCTCTGCTACTTTTGTCAGTGCCTGCGTGGTCTTCTCCTTAATGGTATCCACTACCTGAACTACCAGTTCGTCGCTTAGTAATCCTACACATTATGCCCATGTCTGTCCCATCTATGTTCTAGCTACTTCTGCCTGTGCAAGTACTTCTGCTACCCGTTCCTGTGATGTTTCTGTTTGAGCCTGATGCTTGTTAGGGATAAATATATGCACTATTAATTCCCACATTTTATTATCAACCGGGGCTCGTAAGCTTCGAGGTGTAGGCGCAGGAAAAGAAGGATTAAAGCCTAGTCTATCCTAATCTAAAGTCAGGAAAACAATCTTCAAACTCACACTGCAACAAATTAACACTAAGGATTCATCACTGGGACGTAGGAATACTTAGTGCTATAAAGGTTTAGATCACAGTCTTTCAGGCACTTGGGGTGATGTTCGTGTGATTAATCATGAGTAGCTTACTCAAGTCTTCTGTCCTTCAATGATTATTTCCTATAGCGGATCCACACTTAAATGCAATAAAATAAACAAGCAAATGGAAATGAAATTCATGATAGAAACTAACACCTTAGGAAGAATTCCAATGTGGGAAGGCCATATCTCACGAGTTAGACCTCTAATCTATTCGTTGGTGTTTGAAGCTATAATAAATTCAAAATCATTCAATGCTAATCAACATTAAATATTTCCTACTTATTTCAAAACATTTCTATTCTAAAGAAATAGGAACAATCAAATCAGGTGTTGTGGGTGCAAGTGACAAACCAAGTTTAGCAGAAAATGATGCCTAACAAATAAATATACAAAATCTAAATCCACACCAAACAACAACTGGTACAAAACAACGCAAACTAAAATCAGAAACCAATGCAGAAACATAGCTAAGTACAAAGCCAAAACAATTGCAAAAGCAAAGTAACATTACAAGGAAAAATATGCAAGAGAAACTCTAAAAATCTAAGGAAGTTTTCAACTCAGAAATTGTGCTTCAAGTGAAATGCGTTAAGCACATGCCCTGCTTATTAATATAGTTACCATTCAATATAGAACAAATCTGAAATTCTAAGAGTATGATATTCAATTCTAAATGTTTTATGTGCCTCACACATATTTGTATTCATTGTTGTCCCAAATTTCTTTAGAATGTCAGGGTTATTCAGATCCTATGCTCTGTTTATCAAATAGTTTATATCAGAAATCTTCAAGCAACGATATGAATCAATGTACTTTATATTTATTTTATTTTTGAAATGAACACATCACACTTGAAAATCATTAAGCCTACCCTATCATATGAATTTCTAAATGCATACAATCAAAGGGTAAGATCTCTAAGTTTTAGCTTTCAAATCAAGTGTAAAAAGCACAATCGAAATGTAATAAATTGAAAGAAAATAATAAATCAAATCTGTATGAAGATAAATAACCTCAACAAAACTCTTTTATGCAGCAAATGAGAATATAAAATGTTGATCTAAAGACTGTAAAAAAAAATGTAAATCTAGTATTCAACATTATCTATAAAACAACACAACACATACCAAAGGATGGGGGCCCTTCCAAACCTGGCTTGTGTTGTGGAAGAATTCTACAGTACTAAGGACTGATCCACACCATGTACAAGAACAACAAATCCTTTTTATTAGCTGAAAACTCCAAGGAATTACAAGCACTCCTCCATATGTTCAATCTTCTTCACAACAATGAATAGATCTCCTCCATTACAAAATGATAATAACTACCTATCAACCTTTTAACACTCTTATTTATACATAAAAATCATTGAAGAGAGGATGGGACTGAATCCCAAAGCTTTGATTTCAAAATTTACATTTTTAGGACAAATCTTCAAAAATTTGGGTTTTATTGCAATTTGGGCAG
>ML781612.1:46905-63443 GCA_009831015.1 Picea engelmannii | reverse complement strand
TAAGAATATGCCAGCATCTTCAATTGTTAACCATCAGATTAAAATTTTAGATTAAAAACTGATTAATTGTGTTCATTGTCAATAGGTATACGCCTTTCGGCGTAATGAGGAATGGTTTGTTTTGGAGGTTGATACAAGACAATCTTTTCTTCTTGTGGTTAACAGAGGAAATGGTCCGGACGGTCATTCCTTAGGGTTATACATTCTCTCCAGGGTGCACTTTGATTAGTGTAGGAGGAATGGCCCAGGGTGGGAAATGGTCCAGGCTCAACAATTAGGGACAAACATTCCTTAGGGTTTATACATTCTCTCTAGGGTGCACTTTGATTAGTGTAGGAGGAATGGCCCAGGGTGGGGAATGGTCCAGACTCAACATTCCTTAGGGTTTATACATTCTCTCTAGGGTGCACTTTGATTAGTGTAGGAGGAATGGCCCAGGGTGGGGAATGGTCTAGACTCAACATTCCTTAGGGTTTATACATTCTCTCTAGGGTGCACTTTGATTAGTGTAGGAAGAATGGCCCATGGTGGGGAATGGTCCATGTTCATAAGACATGAAATTTATTCTTTGTTGTTTGAGAAGAATAGTCCATATATCTCATTGTTCTACTCTGAGGGTATATATTCTTTCATATCTCACAAACGTGAGTGAAAGATTGGCCCAGATGATTAAGTTTATATCATAACATTGTTTTTGTGCAGGTTTCTATCAGATGTTTGTTATGAAAACTGTATGATAGTAGATGTAGACTACTGTGGTGGATATGTTCCACTGTTCATGAGGTAGATATTCTTTCAGCGCTCACAGACGTGAGTGAAATATTGGCCCAGATGATTCAGTTTATGTCATAACATTGTTTCTATGTAGGGTGCTATCAGATGTTTGTTATGAATACTGTATGACTATAGATGAAGACTACTGTGGTGGATATGTTCCACTATTCATAACTATACATTGTTGATCAAGTACTTGTGTGTTACTTGGTGTGGTAGTGAACCACTATATTGTAGTTATGTACTACTATGGATAGACACAGTTGTGTTATATTTTTTTTCTAACTGCCTTGAAGACTATCAACAATTTATTGGAAATAATCACCATCCAGACGAATGATGAACCAAGATTTTCCAGATGGAAATTGGTTCAGAGCATTTACTCCTCTAGATTATAAGAGTGGATCTTGTATCACTCTATGGTGTGAGTGACTTATCCAACATCATGTATAATTACTTAGATGAAGTATGGTTTCGAGAGATGATGTAGCTGATGGTGATGGTGATGGTAATTCTCATGATCTAGTCATGAGATAGTCTAGACGACTATATTGATGCTACCAGGTAAATGGTATGTTTATTGTGCTCAATACCATTACCTATAATAACTCCCTAGCTAGGAGGGGGTGTTAATATTATGGTAGCTGCGGGAGGTATTTACCTCCATGTGTGAACCTGACGAGAATAGAAGACTTTGGAAAGCAAGAGAAAGCCCTAAAGAGTTGGCTAATAACCCTAGAAGTCTTGTTGGCTCAAGAAGATAATTTATATTAGGTTATTAGCCTCCAAGAGAAGAAGTCGACCAGAAATAATAATAATATACTAAACAGACACATATCCAGAAGGAGAAGTCGACCCTAGCAAATCTGGCAGAACCAGTATAAATACAGAGCGTCAGTTCTCATTTTGACATATCTCAGAATTATGGTTCCTAGTTGGTGCGCACTGCAATTCCTAGTTTGTTGCGCACATGTGGAGGAGGGTTGTAGGTGCAACTACAGGAGTAGCTAGTTTTTAGTATTGGCTTGGACTATCTCTTGGATAGGTTTTGGACTATCTGATCAGCTTTTGTTGGTGCAGTGTCCTTGGAGGAAGGTGCGCTACACCTTGTTTGGCTATCTAGCCTAGGGTTTGCTTCCAGAGTAATTCTTAGTCAAGGTTAAGGTGCTCAGAGGGTAGCTTAGGCCCATGGTTGGGTGACGAGGGTATCGTCAATGGTAAAACGAGCACATAATCTTCTATATTCTAAAAAAAAGAAGATCTTCCTTAACCAAGGGAAGTATGTAGTTTAAATACTGAAGAGGTTTGACATGTTGGAATGTAAAGCCATGAACACACCCATGGAAACAAAGTTGAAGCTCCTGGTAGATACTACATCAGAATTGGTTGATGCTACTCTATATCGATAAATTATTGGTTCATTGATGTATCTGAAGAATACTAGGCAAGATATATGTTTTGTTGTGAACAACTTGAGTCAGTATTTGGTAAATCCTAAACATGTTCACCTTGGAGTTGCAAAACATGTGATGAGATACCTTAAGGGTACGTTGGAATATGGTATTTGTTATATTGGAGATCATGAATTCATACTGTATGGATATATTGATTGGGATGGAAGTGTTTCTGATAGAAATAGCACTTCATAATGTTGTTTCAGTCCGGAAGGTAAGAAGGTCTTGAAAAGAGTCTCATAGATGGTAGAAGATGTGCCACAGTGTAGAAAACCTGCCAAGAAACACAAGAAAAACAAAGATACAATCCAAATAATATGTTGGAAAAGTTAAGATTGATGTCCCTAATTGCAACAACAAAAATTAATATATATGAACAATGAAACAATAATAATATTTGCAAATAAAGTTTCTAAAATTCTAGTCAAGATTGCAAGAGAAAGGCTAGCAATGACTAGTTTAACTCAAGTATTAATGCATAAGACTTTAGAAATGAAACAAGGCTATAAGAGACTAGTATTGAAGATATAATTATAATCCTTATGGATGTATCCAAAAATTTATTGCATCAAATATATCAACCACCAAAACTTGCAACAATCCACCCAAAAAGTGCATTGAGATAAGTAGAGGATAGGGGAAATTTTTTAGAAACTTTTGACGATTGGTTTGCAAGTTATTAAGAGATTAAGATTAGGGTTTAAGAAACCCTAATGTTTGTAGATGAAATTTTATAACAACATAAAGAATTACTTAGAAAAATGAGACACCCTAGTTGCTCAACCAAGCACATAAAGCATGGAATTGATTTCAATTTAGACAACCTCAAAATCCTGAGTTTTCACGTTAACCAATGCAAGATTTTATTTCTCCAATGCAATTATATTAGTGCCTTTAGATATTAGGTTATGGAGTCAACTAAATAAGAGCTACCAATGTTGTCTCCTTGGGGGTGTAAATCCTCTTACTCTGCAAGGAAAGCAAGGTTAACTAGGAAGTACTAGGAGGGTGTAAACCCGTTTACTTCTCCTAGTAAAACCTTAAGCAACAAAATATTTCAATAAAAAAATGATAGATATGGTGGGGTTGTAAACCCTTATACTCCCCAATAAATTCTAGCAAATCACACTCGTAACTAAGCAATGAAACAACAATAAGATAGATTCCTTACCTAGTCCAAGAAACAACAAGATAGACCTTCTTTTACCAAGATATTCCACCATAAATGGAAGAAAATGGCTCCAAGAGAGTTAGTGCACTACTTATTCCACCAATATCCAAAAAAAACCGTAAAAAAAAACAAGAGATAGATATTTCCTAAGGAGTGTACAAATTTCAGCTAGGAGACTTCTCACAAGAGGGAGAGTTATATCCAAATGAGATACAAATGATCTCTATTTATACAAAATGTTCTAAACATAGTTTGTCCACAAATTTAGGGTAAAACAAAAGAATAGGGGTTAAAATCCCTAATATCCCCCCTTTACATAAAACAATATTATGTTAATTCATAATTTGCACATGAGTAAAACCCTAAGTAAGACATCACCCTTCTAGGGTGATGTTTTGGCACTTTTGCAAGTCATTGGAGTAGGATATGGGTGAGATAGGCCTCCAAAGGCCACATGTATTTTATTCAAGTCTCTTCTCCATGATCCATGGCTTCCTTCTTTCAAAACGTTCCAAGTGTCCTCAACCACCACCAAACCCTAGCCCTACTATGACTTCAAACCCTCAAGGGTGGCATTTTGGCCTTCTTAGGAAAATAGTTTGGGTGGTAGGGGATAGTTTAGATCCTCCGTGATGTCTTCTAAACCTCCAAAATCATGCATTCATCACCTAGAATGTGGGCCCTTGGAATCCAACTTGTGGGCTTCAATCCCCCACGCAAGCCCAAGCTAGGCTTGTTCTTCCAAAATTGTCCACCAGTTGGGTCCTGCAAAGACAAGTGGATACACCCTCCAAGGATATTAATTCAAATAATCATGATGAGTAAACAAAATAAATAAAAGATCTGTCTAAGAATGTACATCCAAACCACTTCATCAAAATAAACCTATTCTCAAAGACCCTATGTAATTTTCCAAGTTTAGGTATGGTAGGGTTGACAAAAAGACCTATTGGGTGAATTGTACCTCAAGTTTAGGGGTGTTTCCCGAGGGGACCTCCTTCTAAATCATGTGGATGAGGTGTCATGGATGGGGGCAAGACTTATGGGCAAGGGGTTAATGACATAAAAGGGGTTGTAGTGTCTCACTTGTGGGTGCCTTTGTAGAGGGTGTGTTGTAGGTTCGTTTTCAATGGAACCTTTTTCCAAGCCCATTTATTGCCTTTTATATATTTTAGGATATTTCCAAGTTGAAGCCAAGGTGGGGATTCTACCTAAGCATGAAAAAATGTGCCCATGTTGACTCTACCCTGGTCACATCATGCATCCCCAAGTTGAAAACATGTGCGGGGATTCTATCTAAGCAATAAAAACAATGCCCACACATGCTCCACCCTAGTTGGAATTTTGTTGTATTTATTTTTCACGGGTCCAAATAGTTTCTTATGAGATACATTTCATTTTCCTCTAGATCACTAGGATAGAATATAGAAGGTTAATGTTTGGATTTTATCTTTTTCTAGCTACAAACCTCTAGGCCTTCAGACCCTTCTTCCCATGAAGAGAGGGACAACCTCTTCTTGGGTCAGTACACCCAAAAATCCAAAAAGGTAATGATATAAGGGGATGAAGTGTGGAAAGTGACAAGTATGGTCGAGAATGGAACAATGACTCATCAAAAGGACCTCCCAATAGCATACCTGTCCCTAAGGGTAACCCACTTACTAAGGCGTAATGTTAACCACCAAAGTGAATCAGGGAAAAGAGCATAATGTCCAACCAAATGTCACATAATCAAAAGTAGTAATATATGCAACAAACTCAAATGCCTCAAATATTGAAATGACATTAATCACCATAATACCTGACTTTTACCTCATGGATCAAGACCTAATTTCTTATGGAGGCCAGCTGATGTGGTGGATACCATCGTGATGAACCTGGAGTTGTGGTGGTGAGGTGGGTCTATTTCTATGCAAGTGGAAAATGTTGGTCAAGATATCTATCGGTACTCCATGTATGCAACCTGGAGGCCTCGAGACATCAGTTCCTTAGTTATCCCTAGAATTTGGGGATAGAATCTGGCTCTTACTTAGGGACATGTACTCGTCGTAGGGCATGAGAACCGCAACATCTCCTTTGGACCCATTCCTACACTGAAACATAACATCGTAAAATGTAGGGTGGTTCTATCACCCTTCGTCCATATATATTAAAATAAAAAATGAAATTAGCTAATCTAGAAAAGATTTTTTTTAGCATTTTTTCAAAAACTTTAAACTAAACATGAAATCAATATGCAAGTAGAGAAAAATGAAAAATGAAATGCATATAAAATATCATGATAAATCAAGATGAAAATGTAAGGAAAGTAAGATGACCTACCTTCTTACCTAGGGCCTTGGGGCCCTGAAGATTAGGTCTTGAAATGTCAGGTGAAGTCATAAAACCATTGCAACCACATGTTCATCATTTCATAAAGGTATCTTCCCCCGTGCTTAATCATGTGAAACAAAAGAGATAAGTCCAACACATAATAATCACGAGCATAAATATAATCAGTCAAGAAATGAAATGAATGGAGATGGGTGGGAGGGAGGAAATCCTATTGCAAATAGAAACCATCAACCCGATCATGTTTTCTGAAAGTGTAACCACAAGCCTGATCAATTGATATATGAAGAGGGATACCATATGTATACAATGGATCATATTCATCCCCATTAGCATGATCACTTCTTCCTAAATATTGAGTGGACATGAGATATCCCAATAAGACCTCATGATTTCCCCGAGAAGAAGAAATGAGGTAAGGGACATGTTCAAGTCTAGAAAAATGTTGCCTCTTCTTCTGTTAAAACCCAATATGAGAATACTTTCACTTTGTAGATTGAGCCTTTGATTCCTATGATATGGCCATGTCTTGGTGTTCATCTAAAGGAGAGGATGAAAGTGGTTGAAAGTCTTCACAGAACAAGTCTGCATCCCCAAAAGGATATGCATCAAAATACCCAAGGGATGGACGAAAATCATCTTGAAAATGCTATGCTGGGTCATCCTTGAGTGGATGGAACAAATCTGTAATCATATCATCATCATGAAGCCAAACATATGAATCATACATGCATGAAGACCAGTCCTATGAATATTATACCTCAACCCCCTTTTCCCGAGAGCTACTCTCAATGTCATAAATGGAGTCTCCATAAAAAATGAGACAAGCAACATCCCATCTAAGTCTCCTAGTTTGTATGAACCTATCTATATGCTCATCAACTAAATCCAATGGTTCTTTCATAAAACCATCAATATGACTGAAAATAACCATCTCTTTGTCTTTGTGTGCAGAGGTTAGGGTGGATTCAACTGGATCTTCATATTATTCATCATTGAGACTATCTTCTTCTTCTTATTCAACTTCATGTGTAGGAGGAAATCAAGGATGGACAACCTCACCTACATCAAGTGGGAGAAAATATAATGATGTATAAACATGTTGTGATTTGTTAGAATTCTTCTTTCTTTTTATGGACATGCCCCACCATCGCCTCTTCATTGCAGGGGGATTGATCCTTAATACATAATGCTTTGTTTTCTTTTTTCAAAAGGACCTGTTGCATCCAAGGGTTCCTCTAATACTTATTTACTTCCATTTTCATGGAATAAAGCATCATTAAGGTCTTCAAAAGGGCCACGACTCATCATTTTCTCTTCTTGATGTGCAGGAGGAATAGAGGCCTGGATGTCTTCATCAAATGTCTCATCCAGATCCTCAACATGAGAATATTCATCGAGATCTTCTGGGTAAATTTCTTCATATATCTGTCCTTCAAACTTTTCTTCATCCTCATTTATAGTAAAACCTTCTCTCTTGGAAAGTATCTTGTGAATTTTGGGTAGCTCATCGATGATGCCTAAGAAATCGTTCAATGAGTTTTGTAGAAGATGGGAAATTTCTTGGATTACATGAGTGTGAAATCCAACTGCTTTGACTTGATTCTAGTGAAGATACACAAATTTTCATCAACACATCTTCATGTAGAACATTCAATATTTAAGAATACTTCATATAAATCACAACATGGGTGACTACTAGTGCTTGATCGCCATTAAATTTAGGGAAAATTTCTCTCCACTCTATAGAGCAATGATTTGGATATCCGAGGATATTATGAACATCAATAGAAGTGTACACCTTATGAAATTCCCATGGTAAGTCCTGTGAGGTCATGGTTCCATTACTTAGGGTAATACCTCAATGGAGTCACCAAATGAGGTCAAGGCTCATCAAAGGATGAAAAGGGGAAAAAGGGAAATGTGGGTTCTTGGGAAGGTGGAGTCACCAAATAAGATTCAATAAAATCTCATCAAGGGTGGAAGGGTAACGTCCTTCAAGTGGATTTTCTAGGTGAGCTAGGGGTAAAGTATTTGGGATTGTAGCTTGTGAAAGTGTCATTAGGGTTTGGAAGAGGATTCAAAATCCTCCTCGGAAGTGATGCCAAAATGTTATCGCACAAGTTGCAGGTTGGGAAAATATGAACCCAAACCATAAAATGACGACAACTAAGAGAACACCTACCCACTATCACCTTAGATAGGTATTCCCATCACTTTATAGATGAAGCAATCACCTCAAGGGGGGAATCCTAGTGACCCTGGGGGAAATGAGATGGAATATGAAGATGTGATGAAGAGTCCCCCTATAGGTCAATGATGGAAGGTAATAAGGGATTGAAAAGAGTCTTGTAGATGATAGAATATGTGCCACAGTGTAGAAAACATACCAAGAAGTGATTGTACCTTTGCAAGACATAAGTAAAACAAAGATACAATCCCAATAATATGTTGGACAAGAAATTTAAGCTTACTATCCTTAATTTCAACAAAAACCAATAATATATATTAGAAATGAAACAATAATAAGAGCTGCAAATAATTTGTTAAAAGTCTAGCTAAGATTGCAAGAGAAAGGCTAGCAATGACTAGTTTAACACAAGTATTAATGCATAGGACTTTAATACTTGGTCATTCGACATGTGGTCCCTTGGTATCCAACCTGTGGGATTCAATCCCCCACAGAATCCCAAGCTAGGCTTGTTCTTCCAAAACATTCCACCAGCTGGGTCCTACAAAGACATGTGTATAGACCCTCCAAGGACCTCAAGTCAAAGAATCATGATGAGTAAATCAAATCAATAAAAGAGCCATATAAACATATACACATAAAACACTTCATCAAAATAAACATGTTATCGAAGACCCTATGAAATTTTCCAAGTTTAGGTATGGGAGGGTTGACAAAACGACCTATTGGGTGAATTGTACCTCAAGTTTAGGGGTGTTTCTCGAGGGGACTGCCTTCTAAGTCATGTGGATGAGGTGCCATGTATGGGGCGGGAGACTTCTAGGAATGGGGTTTATGACATACAAGGGGTTATAGTGTCTCACTTATGGGTTCCTTTGTAGAGGGTGTGTTGCACCTTCGTTTTCAATGCAACCTTTTTCCAAGCCCATTTATTGCCTTTTATTTATTTTAGGATGTTTCTATGTTGAAGCCAAGGTGGGGATTCTACCTAAGCATGAAAAATTGTGCCCACCTTGACTCTACTCTAGTCACATCATGCTTCCCCAAGTTGAAAACATGTGTGGGGCTTATACCTAAGAAATAAAAACAACTCCCACACATGCTCCACCCTGGTTGGAATTTTGTTGTATTTATTTTTCACAGGTTCCATTAGTTTCTTATGAGAGACATTTCATTGTCCTTGGGATCCCTGGACAATCATATATAAGTTTAATGATTTTTTAATATATTTTTCCAGCTACAAGCCTCTGGGCCTTCAACCCCTTCTTCCCATGAAGTGAGGGACAACCCCTTCTTGGGTCAGTACACTTGAAAATACCAAAAGGTAAGGAGATGAGGCGATGAAGTGTGGAAAGTGATAAGTATGGTCAGGAATGGCATGATGAATCTTCAAAAGTACCTTCCAGTAGTATACCTATCCCTAAAGGTAACCCACTTACTAGGGCACAATGTCAAACACCAAAGTGAAATAGGGCAAAGAGCACAATGCCCAAGAAAATGCCACATAATCAAAAGCAGTAATAGATGTAATTAACTCAAATGCCTCAAATATTGAAATGAAACTCACCATAATACCTTAATTGTACCTCATGGAGAAAGAACCAATGTCTTCTAAAGGCCAACTAATGTGGTAGGTATCGTCATGACAAACCTAGAGATGTGGTGGTGTGGTGGGTCTATGTCTGTGCAAGTGGACACTATTGGGAAAGTTGTCTCTTGGTACTCCATGTCTTTAACCTAAGGGCCTTGAGACATCATCTCCTTAGTTATCCCTATAATTTGGGAATAACACAACTTACCCATTCTTGGCTAAACAATAATGCAAGAAGAAGATCTTTCATTTGAAAGATCAAGTTTGATAAGTATTACAGGAGTTATAGTAGTTTTGAGAGAGTGAATCACTTCATGAGTCAATACTACACTATCTAGGATCTGGCACCCTTCTACATAACTAGACTTCTCTTTTGAAATAATTAAAGGAAGTAGAGGCTTAAGTCGAAGAGCTATTACCTTGGTGATAAGCTTGTAGACTACATTACATAGGGAAATAGGCCTGAAGTGTTTGGGATGAGAGACACTTTCTTCCTTCGGAATGAGAGTTAGGAACACAAAATTTAGAGTTGGAAGAACACCCCTTGAGCAGCGAGAATCCTCTACCAACTACCATACTTCTTCTCGTACCATCGACCAAAAATGATGAAAGAATTATGTTGTGAAGTCGTCCAGACTAGGAGAATTTCTAGCTAGCATTTATTTCATGGATTGGTCGATCTCCTTTTGGGTGAATGGTCATAGGAGTAATACATATTGATCCTCAATGATCAATTGAGGAATGTGTTGTGTGACTTTGGCGATTGCTTCAGATATTTCCATACAGGGTGTTAGCGCCACCATTTTTCTTTCCATTTAAGAGTCAGTTTTAAGTCACGTTGCAACCCATGCATCCAAACATGTGAAGTCAGGTACGTATCACCGTGAGGTTGAAGTCAGAAAGTGGTTGGTTGGCCCTTGAAAACAAGAAGGGATGTCAGAGTTGAAACTCATATAAGTGGTACGTGTATGTCTTTTCCAAGAGAGTCGAGTCCCATTGAGAAACCAGTCTCTACGTGCCTAGGTCGAGTCAAGTGGTTAATGGAAATCAAATCAAAAAGTACAACAGTTATTATCGGTTCATCATGAAAGCCGAGGGAATGAAAAATCATGGCGTTCATATCATGCATGCCCAACAAACCTGATCACATGTATCCTACACACAGGGATTTTCCATGGAAAACATGCAACTTAACTTGGAACATCTCATCGCCATGAATTCATTGTCCTCCAGCATGATTTCCTCTCTTGTCGAACTCATTATAAATCTCAGATGTTCGACACTCTATCCAGTCGCAAAACTAGGTCCAAACTCTGTTTGCAATTCCCCTTGCCAGTCCAGTTTGTTAAAAGTTTCCCCCCTGTGCATTTGTTGGATATACTGTGCACAGAATACACATTTGTTGTGCCATGGAGACCTCTCAAAGAACAAGGAAAGGTGCGAGGAGCATCATAACTGCAAGTTTCGGTCCCCAAAAGGACTGGGAGTCATTCTCACCCGCGGCAGGCATCCCCAAAGACGTGAAAGGAACTATTATTTTACCTGCAGAGAGGATGAGATCAAACCACGTAGAATTTGAAGTAGAGGGATTTGAAAAGGAAGGGAAGACAATAGGAGCCCCCTCTCCCCAAACAAAAATGCCTCGGAGAAGGGGTAGGCCGAGGAAAAAAAAGGAGACCATGGAAGCGCGAGTTTTAGAAGAGTCGCAGGCTAGATCAGTAGCTGAAGAACTACTCATGCTCGCCATCTGGCTAGAACCTACTGGAGCATCGAGCGATGAAAACAAGAGAAGAAAAATGAGAGCAGATATCACAAGAGCGAATGATCAAGAGCCATCTCAACAACTGAAGCAAGGAAAGCTGGCTATCGCTGAACTCTATCAGGAAAACATGGAATTGAGGCAGTAGCTAGCGACAAAAACTATGAAAGCGTCAACAGTGCATGATCACGAAGGGAACATGGCATGGTTGAAAAGGAAACTCAGAGAGGCGTAGGACACCATTGTACAACTGTGAGAAGCAAACAGACTGGCGGAAAAAAGGCATACAAAACATCCCAAAGAAGGCAAAGTGACCGAGAAGGAAGCCTGCATGGTTCTCGCCAGCGCACAGGAAAAGAAAGTCTAGCAGGTGTTCGTTTCTACATCCGAAAAGTATAAGACAAATCTTAGAAGTTTTGAAGGAAACGTTTCCCCAAATAAATATACCTTTTTTATAACAACCATGACAATCAAACAACCTCTTGTTGCCCACTCTCCTCCCGCAAATGAGCGCGTAACAGAAATCATAGCCGTTATAGCAGACAACAAGATCCCGACAGATACTTGTTCATTGGGACACCTGATCAAAGGGATACATTGACACATCTTTCTCTGTATCTAAGATTAACTGACGATTAGATTCCCGTGGAAAACCTGCAAATGGTCTCAATTGAACAAACATGATTATTGTCTATTTTTGGAAGGCACCATGCGAATAGTGACTGGCGCATGCTGCTCAGTTTTCCTAGTTTAGGGTTAGCAGTTATGATGCAAGGTAGCCCAAGAGACGTCCTTGTTTATATATTTCATCTTTTTGATGTAAGCCAGGTTGGTTGGCAAATTTATTAGACAACAACTATTGTATGTAATCTGAGTTTTTGACTAGAATTTAATGCAAAGGTCCTGTATCTTGACAAAAATATTCTTGTTGTAACAGTTGGATGTATTATGTTTTCTCTCTTTACGTATGTGCTTCCTTTCATATTTTATTCATATATTTTCCTGTCTATTTCGGAATGAATTTTCAAACCTGTTCATTCGCTATACATCGCCCCCTGTCAAGCCACTTAGACAAAACATTTTCTTCTAAAGATAACTTTGAATTCACCCACAACGGCGCTCTGAGTTACTTCCTGTATTTTCTCCCGACACACATTATGATTTTACACTGAAGGTTGTTGCTCACCTAGCCTTATCCTCTCAAGTCTAGTCACTAACTCATTTGTCCTGCCTTTTCCTCAGACTGACCCCATAGCCCAAGTCTTACTTTCTTGTGCCAATATAACCAGAACCCATTATATCATAGGTGTTAAATCTAGCCATTATTTTCAAAGTCATATCCTGTGTGGAGACCGTGCCATTTCTGAGAGAGCCCTCTCCAGATCCGAAAGGCTAGTTTCGGGTCTCAAAGTTGGTTGAAAAAGTTACCTTCATCGTCTGTTTATCAACCAAACAAATTTACAGAGTGCTAACACAGGGCTTTGAAATAAAAAAATTATAATAATTTTAGAATTTATGCTCCATGCCCTCATGGTCCAGGATTTCTTGTCCTTGGTCATTTTCTAGGCTCGTGATTCTATTTATGTGTCGACTGTTAATCATATATTGGTGGAAAAATTTGTGTTTTTCTCGCCCTCCTTAAACCACTTAACCAGGGATTTTTGTCTCCAAAGTGTTTCCTCTTGAGCATAGTTCTCCTCTAATTTATTCTTTATTCTATACTCCTTCGCGTGCAGGTTTTCAGAATCACCCTGTGAAATGAGTTGTTTTTGGATTTTCTTCATTTTTTGTTTTAAGTCTCTTTGTTCTTGGAAGATTTTTCCAAAAACTAACGTGTTCCATTCTTTGAGGTACCCTTTGAAGTTCTTTAACCATTTTTGGAAATGATACATTCATGTTCCTCTGGAGACTTTAATTTTTTTCCACCAGATAGGAGCCTTCTCCTAAAATATAGGGTGCAACAACCAAATTTTTTGAAACCGGAAGGGTTTGCTACGAGGTGGAGCCACTAATTCGAGCCATATTTTGATGGGAAAATGATCATATCCTAAGACACAAATAATTTTTTCCTCCATCAAAGGGTCACCCATCATCAATGATTTAGAGATTATAAATCTATCCAACTTACAGGCAACCTAGTGGGTTCCCGATATTCTATTTGACCATGTGTGAGTTCCTTCTCTGAAGTCCAGGTCAATCAATCGTGAGGAGTCCAATAGGTCTCTTAAATCTTAGTTGTCCTAATATAGACTCCTTTGAACTCCTCTTTTTTCCTCAAGAGATAGAATTATGTTTAAATCCCCTCCGATAATCCATTTCTTGTCGTCGATTAAGTCAACTAGATATGTTAGATTGTTCGAGAACACTAGTTTCTCTTTGTTGGAGATATTTCTATTTTTGACTCACTAGTTGAGTGGTAGTTAACTGGAGCTAGTTCTATTTTATACTTTCTATTTTTAGACCATCACTATTATGCATGCATTCCTAAGAAAATATCACTTCTTGTTCCCTTTTCTTAATTATGGAATGTTCTATCATATATGAGTGTATATCACTCATTCATTGAATCATGATTGACTAGATCTTTGGAGTAGTGTGAATAGATTTTATTATTCTTACATATTGAATATCTCATCCTTTTTTTGATAAGATTTGTTTGTACCTACTTTAGCTAGGTCTCCTGTGCATGTTTCTGTGAAACATTGACATGGTATCAAAGCTGAGTTGCTTAGAGCAAACTAGACAATCCAGAGAAGAGGGAAATCAGAGTATCATTAGCATAATCTGCATATTTGAAAGTGTCGTACTGTGGTCTTCCAACAGGGTATGGAAATTTCACACTGTGTCCTTTAGACAGGGTGTGACACTCTTCAAAAAATGACTTTTTGTAGTGATTTATAAGAATTTTTTACTTGCAAATTGAAGGTTAATTTTCAGGGTTTTTAGAACCAATAAGAGGGATGTATACGACACCAATTCTTCAGTCAAATTTGGTGATAATTCTCACACCATACAATTATTTTGGATAGAATCCGAAGGCCAAATTCCAACTCAAAAGGAAATTATTGTACAATTTGACGATGGCGACATAAACATAACCTACATCAACGATTGAGAAGACCAGATGGGCGAACTGTAAGGACGAGGCCACATGACTTATTCTTGAATTAATTTCAACTGATTTATGGTTTCATATTTCCACATGAAATACTCCAAATTATATCTGGACCACCTTGGAAGGTATCTTTGGAAAGAAGGATGAGATGAGAGGTCATATGCTTGAGGTAGAGTTGAATACCTTGGATCCTAAAGCTTTTGATAATATACATGATTTTTTTACCAAGTTTAATATTTGATATTGAGTTTGGAATCTTGTGGTATTGATAAGTATAAACAAGTGGACCAACTTATTCTAACAATCTTGTCTAAGATAGGACCAGACTATGTCATCTATGTCTCCACTTTCCATTATATCAGATATGTTTTGGGATCAAAGTGGAAGATGCCTACCATGGATAAGTTTGTTGATTCTATCACACATGAGCATAAAAAACTCATTCAGATGGGTCTAATTAAGGATTCACCCAAAGCACATGCACTCACTATGAAATATGGAAAATGGTAATCCAATAAAAAATCCAAACAAAAAGGAAAGGAGAAACAACAAGAAAAGGATGGATATTCCAAACCCTTCAATGATTCTTCAGGTTTCAAAGACTCTTCAAATTCCATAGGAAAGAAGAATAAGGGAAAGAAATGCACTTATTTCAAATAACCAAATCATGAAGAATCCACATGCATGAAGAAGAAAATCGATATTATGGCACATGTACTTCAAGAGAACAACCTTAGAAACTTCATTCCTGAAGGAGCCAAGAAGAAGACCATGCATCTAAGAAAGGTAATCATCATGCTCTTGTTGCAATTAATTACTCATTTTATTCATGGATTATAGATTATGGTGCATACATCATATGGAATTTGAAGAGGAAGTCTTTACTTCTTTAGGTTCATGCTCAAGACCCCATATTCTCATGGGGGATGATACTCCAGTAGCAATAGAAAGAGACGAATGAGTGGAACTCTCTAATAGAAGTTTTGAGAATGTTTTACATGTTCTGAATCTTTCTATAAATACACTCTCAGTTTATTAGATCACTCAAACATGTAAAAAGGTTGAATTTACATCAGATTTAGTTTTTGTACTTGACATGCATGACAATTCCATTATTTCAATTGGTGAGGTAGATCACAAATCAAGGTTGTATAAATTCATTAAGTTTGTTGACCATGACTCCTCTTTACTACTAACACATGTTGAAGATAGTAGTAGAGTATGACATAAGATATTTGGTCATTTAAACTTTAGGTACATGCAATGACTTCCCAAGCAAGGAATGGTCAAAGGCTTGCCAGACATTCACTTTTCTGAATGGGTTTGTGAAGGATGCATTCTTGGAAAGCAACTTGAAGAGAAGTTTGAAAAGGGGAAGGAAAAGAGAGCCTCCTCTTCCTTGTATATTGTTCATAGTGATCTCTTGGGTCCATTTCTACATCTGTCCATCAACAAAGTAAGATATTTCCTTACATTTATTGATGATTACTCATGCTATACTTGGGTTTATTTTCTTAGGAAAAATTCTAAAGTTTTTGAGCATCTCAAATACTTCAAAGCTCTAGTAGAGAAAAATACTAGGAAGAAGATCAAGATCATCCGTACCGACAATGGGGGGGAGTATATCAAAAAATATGTTCAAAATATTTTTTTTGAGACTGGTATCTAGTTGCAGCATATAATTCCATACACTCCACAATAGAATGGAGTTGCTGAAAGGAAGAACAAATCTCTCAAGGAGATGACCATTTGCATGTTGTTTGCGATATCTCTTACTTCCAAGCTTTGGGCTGATGAACTTAAATGTTTTTCTTACTTACATAACACACATCCTCATAGATTTGTTGAGAACATGACACCTTTTGAGGCTTGGAAAGGTGACAAACCATGTGTCACACACTTCTGTATCTTTGGATCTCGTGCATGGGCCCATATTCCTTCTGAAAAGAGGAAAGCATTATATCCATAGATCACACCTTGCATCTTTGTGGGATATCCAGATGATGTGAAGGGGTACATGTTGATTGATCCCTCTACAAATCGTCTCATCATTGAGTGCAATGTTTAGTTTGAGGAGACTCCTTTGCATGCACCACCAGTGTAACATGTATATACTCTTGTGATTCCATTAGTTTCAGACATCAGAGATGAT